>BPLQ01015558.1:0-31274 GCA_021605075.1 Caerostris darwini
TTTTGAACATTTGAAAAAAAAACAACTTGAATTTTACTAAGGAAGCGGATGAAATGTTTTTAAAATTTTTAGACCTTATGTATTTTGAAAAAATAAATTACTATTATTTTTTAAAGAAAATGTGTGATTTGTATAATATTCAAAACACTCTAAGTATACATAAAAAAATTAAAAGTAAAAATGAAAAGATCTGGAATGATTTCATGAAAAGCCTTAATAAAAATGTATTCTAATAAATGGAGGTGTCAAAAACTTGTTCCCATTGTCAAATTGTTAAAACAATAAATGATTTTTATAAACATCGTAATTATGGAAAATTAAATCGAGATAATATATGTAAAACTTGTAAATCTGAATATTATAATGCAAAAATTGAATGTTTGTGTGGTAAAACTTATACAAAGTTGCATAAAAAAAGACATGAAAGTTCAAGTTATCATATGAAACGTGTGAAGGCAAAGTGCTTAAAAATTTAATTCCTAATAAATGGAAGTGCAACTGAAGTCAAAGACTATTGGTGAACTTAGAAAAGTAATAAAACAATTAAAAATAAAACAACCTAGAGGTTGTAAAAAAATTGAATTGATTAGATTATTAAGGAAATATATTAAAGAAACAGGTGAATATAAATATGTTTTAGTTGATTTATTAAATTTGGATGTACATGATTATTTGAATAAATATAAAAAAATATTTATCAGAAACCCTGAAAAGCGTAATAAATATAAAAAAATATTTGATTCTTTTGGATTAAAATTTGATAAAAATAGTAATGATTTTAAGGATCAATCAGAGAAAGATAATAAGATAATCAGAGAAAGCTAATCAGATAATTTATATGATTTGGATTATTTAAAGGAAAAATTTATTAATTATCCAAAAAAAAGAAATAACCTAAAAAATATTTTGAAATGGCATAATTTAAGATTTGATGAAGATTTCATCTTTAAACCTATCCTTAAAAGATGCAATATTTGTGGAAATTATTATAAAAATATAAATTCTCATATAAATAGTAAGAGTCATAATTTTTCGACTTCCATAAGAGGGCTTGAAGATATTGAAGAAGGTGACAACGCTTTCAAAAACAGAATAAAAACATATTTTATTAAAGATAAACGTAATATATCTGTTGTAAATTCTATTTTATCATTTTTAGAATATGATAGACATGCTATTATTTATAAAATAAACGAACATAGAAAACAACATGATAATTTAAAAGTGAATGTGCATATAGACCGTATGTTTACAAAAGAAGATAGTGAATTAGTAAAAAATTTCAAAAATCCTATGTATATCATAACGAAAACAAACGATTTAAATACTTTTTATGATTTTGTTATTGAAAAAATGATTGAAGAAGCAGATGAAATGGAAACCAGGGGATCGGGTTGGTCATTTCAAGAAGTCACTTATTTAGAACTTAAAATTAATAAATATGATCCGTTATATGCTTCTTCTTATATAGATTTACCTAAAGAACTTAAAAGTAAAAAAGCTATTATAAATGTAAAAAATAAAGATAATAAATGTTTTATGTGGTCAATTTTATCTGCAATTCATCCTGTAGTGAAAGATGCTCAAAGAGTATAAAGTATAAAAAATATGAAAATGAGTTGAATTTTAAAGGAATTAAATTTCCTATATCTTTTAATGATATCCAAAAATTTGAAAAAATGAATGAAATATCAATAAATGTTTATAATTATGATACAGAAAAAATAAATATATTATACTATACTAAGAATAAATTTAAAAAACATGTAAATTTGCTTTATTTGACCCTTGAAAAAATGAGACACTATTGTTGGATTAAAGATTTAAATAAATTATTAAGATGTCAAAAGAATAATAATCAAACATTTTTTTGTGATCGATGCTTGCAAGATTTACATACTAGCAAAAAATTAAAAGAACATGAACAAGACTGTAAACGAAATGAAGCATGTAAAATTAAAATGCCTAAAAAAGGTGAAATTATAAAATTTAAAAAAGTATAATCATTCTATGAGGTTACCATTTGTTATTTATACTGATTTTGAATGTTTATTGAATAAAATAAGTAGCTGTCAACCGAATCCTGAAGTTTCTTATACACAGCCATATCAAAAACATAAAGCGATGGAATTCAGCTATTATATTAAATATGAAAATGAGTATTTTAAGGCTCCAGTTTATTATCATGGAGATGATGCTGTGAACAAATTTATATCTATGTTACAAGAAGATACTAAAAAAATTATAAAGATATTAAAAATATGAAAGATTTTGATAAAAAAACATTATAATCAGACCAATAAACGTTTTATATGTGAAAAAAAGTTTTTAACAGATGATAAGAAAGTAAAAGATCATTGTCATTTAACTGGAAAATATAGAGGACCAGCTCATGAAGCTTGTAATTTAAGTTACAAAATTCCAAATTTTATACCTGTAATTATTCATAATTTATCGGGTTATGATGCTCGTTTGTTTATAAAAGAAATTGGATTTGATGAATCTAGATTAGATGTTATTCCTAATAATGAAGAGAGGTATATATCTTTTAGCAAAAAATTTGGAAATTATTTAAAACTAAGATTTATAGATTCATTTAAATTTATGTCTTTTAGCATAGATAAGTTATCAAAAAATCTGAGAAGCACTAAAAATTTGAAATCTGTATTTAAAGAAACTGCTAAACATTTCCCAGAAGATCAACTAGATTTGATAACAAGAAAAGGTGTTTATCCTTACGATTATATGGATTGTGAAGAAAAATATAAAGAAACTGAATTACCACCTAAGGAAGCCTTTTATAATAGATTGAATGAATGTGATATATCAGATGAAGATTATAAACATGCACAGAATGTTTGGAAATCTTTTAATATTAATAATTTAAGAGAGTATTCAGAATTATACGTAAAAATGGATGTTTTAATATTAGCGGATATTTTCGAAAAATTTAGACATGTTTGTTTAAAAACTTATAAATTGGATCCTGCTTGGTACTTCACTGCTCCAGGTCTATCTTGGAATGCTATGTTGAAAAAGACTCAAGTTAAATTAGATTTAATACATGATATTGACATGGTTTTAATGATAGAAAAAGGTGTTAGAGTTGGAATATCTCAATGCTGTAATAGATATTCAAAAGCAAATAGTAAATATATGAAAGAATATGATAAAAATAAAGAATCTAACTATTTAATGTACTTAGATGCTAATAATTTATATGGATGGGCTATGAGTCAATATTTACCTCATGGAGGATTTAAATGGGTTAATAATAATAATATAAAGAATATTCTTAAATGTCCAGATGATTCAAAGAAAGGATATATATTAGAAGTTGATTTAGAATATCCAAAAGAATTACACGATTATCACACTGATTTACCTTTAGCCCCAGAAAAAAAAATACCAGATGGATCTAAACACGAAAAATTATTAACAACTTTGTATGATAAAACTAGTTATGTTTTGCATTATAAAAGTTTGAAACAGTATTTAGAAATGGGATTAAAATTAAAAAAAGTGCATAGAATTTTAGAATTCGATCAATCCGACTGGTTGAAAAAATATATAGATTTAAATACTGAAATGCGAAAAAAGACAAATAATGAATTCGAGAAAGATTTTTATAAATTAATGAATAATTCTGTATTTGGAAAAACTATCGAAAATGTTAGAAAGAGAGCTAATATTAAATTCTGTACTAGTTATGAACAAGCTAAAAATTTGATTGCAAAACCAAATTTTAAACATCTGACAATATTTAGTGAAAATCTAGTAGCTATTCATATGATTAAAACTGAAATAAAATTAGATAAGCCGATTTATGTAGGAAGGAGTATTTTAGATTTATCGAAACATTTAATGTATGATTTTCATTATAATGTTATGAAACCTAAATATAAAGATCTCGCATTACTTTATATGGATACAGATAGTTTAACATATGATATAAAAACAGTCGATTTTTATGTAGATATGAAAAATATGATTGATTACTTTGATACATCTGATTATCAAGAAAATAATATATATAATATGCCAAGATGTAATAAAAAAGTATTAGGTCTAATGAAAGATGAAAATAAGGGTGTGATTATGGAAGAATTTGTAGGTTTAAGGAGTAAAATGTACGCAATAAAAATTGAAGATGAAATAATAAAGAAGTCTTTCAATGCAATTGCTTTGAAGGATTTAATATTAGGTAGAAAATTTGCAAATTATTTCAGTTTTATTAAGAAATGCGAGAGATGTTAAGGAGAACTAACTATAAATGCCAAATATAAATTTGGGATAATTAAATTTCTAATGAAGTGATGAAAAAAAATGTTATATAACACACTAGAGAAAAAAAAAATGAGAAGGAAGGAAATTATAAAATAATTTAACAAATCACATTAAAAAATGAAAAGAAAATAATCCTTTGCTTATATAATTATCTTTAATTAAAAGACCTTTGTAAAAAGGAAAATAAATTATGTAACACAATGGGGAAAAATTATAAATTAAAAAAATAAATAAATTCCTTTACAAAAATAAATTTTGCAAAATATAACAAATAGAATCGATCAAAAAAATTGGAATTAAAAATTAAAAATGTATAAGAACAAAAATAAATTTTGTAAAAAAATATATATATACAATTATTTAAAATAAAAATAAATAAATTCTTTTACCAAAATAAAAATAAAATTTTAAATAAAATAAATTTGCAAGGAGGAATAGCAAAAATAAATTCCTTTATAAAAAGAAGTTTTGCAAGATAAAAAAAAATAATAAGTCGCATTGCAAATAAATATAAACAATTAAAAAAAAAATTATTTTGCAGAATACATGAATATCAAAATAAAATAATAAAAATTTAAATAAATTTCTTCACCAAATAAATTTTACAAATAGAAAATAATTATCTGTATAATAATATAAATTTGTAAAATAATCCAATAAAAAATACCACATTAAAAATAATCAAATTAATAAAAACAAAAAAATTCATTGACAAAATAAATTTATAAAATAATCCAATAAAAAAAATTTAAAATTTTCAAACTAATGGAAATACATAAATTCCGTTACCAAATAAATTTTGTAAAATGCAACAAAATATATAAATTAAAATTAAAAATCCTTTGTTTTAATAAAAATCTATTGTAAATTAAAAGAAAATTTGTAGAAAAGAATTATAATAAAAATAAACTCCTTTACTAAACTCATTTTGTAAACTAATCCAATTAAAAAGAAATTTAAAAATAATCGAATTAAAAAAAAATTTCATATTCCTCCAAACGAACTTGTCTTATAGTACAGTATTCCGATGTTTCACCAGTGAAGAATTATCTCCCAAAAGAACACCCTCTAACGAGATAACTGCTATCTTGCGTGTGTGCGTGCGCTTCTTTCGTGACGTCACTTCCGTCTCCCAGAAACCTCGGACTACTACTAGCAAACATTTCACAATATAGATTGAAGTTCAGATTTCAGTTTAGTTACGCAATCAATTTACGAAGTTTTTTCACAAAATGTCCTGTATTATAATAAATTGTCTTGTAATATAATAATTATAAATCATTTAATTTAATAAAAAAAACTTTTAATATTGTCAATGGAATCACTCTAAATGAACGCTTGTTTTTCTCTTGCGTGCTTCTAAATCTGTGAACCCAACCTTAGCAGTTCTAAAGCAAAATCTTCTTCATGTTGGGGATTGTACCATGTAACCCCCATGGGGCTGCAGGGGTGGTTGCGGAGTGAAAGCGCCAGACTAGGACAAACCACGCGAACCTTTTTTTATTTACATATATTTATTGTGAAACAAAAACGCATGAAACATTCTGCTCAAGAAGGTGATTAACAATGTGACAGAAAATTAAAAAAAGTCAAAAAATTTATCAATATATATCGTATTTAAAAAAAAAATATCACAGGATAATAAAAATTAATCAAAGAAAGATTGTTTATTTTGAGTTATGAAACGTCAAATCCGTTGTCATAAAAAATACATATGTTTCGATAATACCTTTATCCTTAATATGTTATTAAGCTAATATAAGATATCATGTTTAAAGACTGTTTACTTCCGAAGGTTACGTGTTGCGTATACTAAATATAATTTCAACGAGAATTAATGCAGGAGTACCGCAGGGTTCCTTGATTGGCCCGATTTTATTTAATATCTTCATCAATGACATTCCACATTTTCCAAACATTAAATTAGGTATTTACGCAGATGATACTGCAATTATTGCTTCACATAAAAATGTTCATGATTTGCAAAACAATTTACAACATTATATCTCACATCTAGACCACTCATGGCTCACTCGATGGAGAATCAAAATGAATGTAGAGGAAACTGAGGCTGTACTATTCACGAGGAGAAGAATTCCTCCTCCTAACATCTTTCTCTTTAATCAACAAATAACTTGGTCTACTAACGCTAAGTATCTGGGAGTCTACCTTGATAGTAAATTAACATATATTAACCACATAAATCATATTAAAAAGAAATTTAACACCTGTCTTCGCATGCTTTATCCCTTCATTAATAAGAATTCCCCCTCTCTATTGAAAATAAATTACTAATCTACATGTACTATATGCGTCCCGTAATGACTTATGCGAGTCCGGTTTGGGGCTCTGCTGCAAGGTATCACATTAATTATATTAAAACTCTTGAAAATAAAATTTTACGTATGATAACTAATTCTCCTTGGTACTTTAGAAATGATGACATTCGTCATAGTCTTGCCCTCCCTTCTATTCAAAATTATATGCTCAAGATTGCGGAAAATTTTCATGCACATCTTGAACACATTCCGAATGAGGAAATTCGTAATCTTCCGATATATGATTTTTCTCTGCCGCAGAATGCTAAACGCCCTAGGGCGGTCTTATATAACTTACAATTACCCTAGACTAGGGGTCGGCAACCTTTTGAGTCGAAAGAGCCAAAAATGGCAATTTACAAATTTCAAAGTTTTTAAAGAGCCACGAAATTTTTTCTTGCCAACAATAAATAACAAGTGGGCTGAAAAGTTCGTAGGCTGACATATAGATGGCGCTACTAGTATTAAATCCATACGATTTTTAGTTAGCCCTAACCTTCAAAAGACACGTGTATAAATTTCATAGCTGTTGCGCTATTAGTATGTGAGTTATAGCATTTTTAGTGTTCATCGCGTGCAGTCTACTCGGCTGACAGTCGATTGGACTCCGGTGTGAAATGATTTAGCCATGTTTCATCCATTGTCACATATCGACACAAAATTCGGGTTTATTACGATTGAACAGCTCCAAACACTGCTTAGAATCGTCAATTGGTTGTTGTTTTGGGTCGATTGTGAGCTCGCGCGGCACCCACTTTGAACAGAGCTTTTGCATACCCAAATATTCCTTCACGATATGTCCAACACGTTCCTTTGATATCTTTAGGGTCTCAGCTATCGCAATCAACTTCACTTTACGGTTATCAGAAATTGTTTTGTGGACTTTTTTGTCGGTAACAGCCACTTTGGGGCGTCCACTGCGTGCATCGTCCTCGGTGCTCATTTCGCCTCGTTTAAATTTAGCAAACCACTTCTCTACGGTTGATTTTTCTGGTGCAAAGTACGAATAATGTTTATCAAGCCAAGCCTTGGCTTCAATAGTACCTTTTTTTCGCCAAAAGCAATGCTTTATACATGAAATTCCTTTTTATCCATTTTTTCAAACTAACTAAAGTTGCTTCACTAAAAATGCTATAACTCACATACTAATAATGCAACAGCTGTCAAACTTATATACGTGTCTTTTGATGGTTAGAGCTAACTAAAACTCATATGGATTTAATACTAGTAGCGCCTATTTAATCATACTAGCCCACTTGTCAGTACTCGCATAAATAAAGTTTCTTGATTAAAAAAAAATATGTTTATTCATAAGAAAACATATCTATTTATTCATTATATCATTCTATTTATTCAATATATCATTCTATTTTTTCATTATTAGATAATTACTTATTATTTAAGTAAAAAATTAAAACAATTAAGCATTTACTTATAACACTAACTTGCACTTCAATAACAAACAATTGAACAAACAAATTCAATGGGAGCGATGGCTTTGCATGGTTATTCAAGTAGAAAATTTAAACTTTACTAAACGATGTAATTTGTACTTAAAATAAAAAAAAAACAATAACATACAGTTTGGATAAATTTGGCTCATAACTTGTTGCTTTAAGTTTCAAACACGACTCTAAATTTTCATTTGTTAGTTGGCTTCTTACTTTACTTTTAATTATATTCATGCAAGAGAACGCTTGCTCGCGCGAATATGTCGATCCGAAGATAGTCAGCACTCCAAATGCCAACTTCTTCACCTCACTGTAGCAATCTGGAAGACTATTCCATGCGTCGAATATAAGTGCCTCAACTCGCGGCATTTCTTTTAAAGTTGTCCACTTTTGTTGGGTTACGTACATACATTTCTGGACCTCCAACTCTTCCAACTTGCTTTTCAACTCTGTAAATTTTCCACTCCACAAAGCTTTACTTTTTAAATCGATCAATTGCATTTTTAGAGATCCAGTATCAATTCCAAATGGCTCAATGTGGATTTCGTTACTATTTGTGTTGAGAGGATTTACTATGAATGCTAGAGTGGTTTTTTTGGTTTTGAATTGCTCAAATCTGTCAGCAAATTCATCTTTAATTTTTTTTATAACTGTGCTGAAGTACCTCGTGTTAATAGTTGCACTAGTTTTATCACAATATTGTTTTAGAAATTGAAAATGAAGTAATATACCAGTCTGAATATCTTATGCCAATAGAATTAATTTTTCTTCAAAACAAACCAATTTTTCTACCAAAACATAGTATGGGTTTCCCTTTCCTTGCAGTTTTAGATTCAGCTAATTTAATTTCGCTGTGATATTCACCATAAAGTAAAATTTTTGCAACCATTTGCTGCTCTCTAACTCAGGGTGATTAATGCCTTTTTTATTTAGGAATGTATTTATTGCATTCAAGCACAAAGCAAAACGTTTCAACATCTTACCTTTGGAAAGCCATCGCACTTTATTGTGAAGAAGGAGGTCGGAATACTGAGTCTCCATTTCGTTTAAGAATTCTTTAAACTGACGATGGTAGAGTGCTTTTGACAAGATGCTGTTAACAATCTTGATTACCAAATTCATGACCTCAACTATTTCGGCCGGAAATGTTTGGGCACAAAGCGCTTCTTGGTGCATTATGCAGTGAAACGTAAGAATTTCGTGGTTTATTTTGCTCTGAAGAACCGTTGTTGCCCCTTTATTTTTTCCTGTCATACTTCTGGCTCTGTCAGTTGCTATTGAAACGATTTTATTTAAATCGATCTTATTGTCTTCAAGGAATTTTTGCACAACATTCGCTATATCTTCCCGTCTAGTTTGTCCCGAGAGCGGTAGCAATCCTGTAAGGTCTACTTTTGGACCTTGGGAAGACATATACCTGACAAAATGACAACTTGTGCCGTGTCTTTTATGTCGCAAGACTCATCTATAGCCTGTGATAAGGCAGAAGAAAGTTGAATATCTTCCACCTGCAAATATGTTACATTTGAAGATATTTTAGCTATTCTATCTTGTACTGTTTTAGCGGATAGTGGCAAATCTTTGATTTTTTTCAAGATTTCTGGTTTGTTTTTGAAATCACAAAACAGTTCTTCAGATTCCTCGTTAATCGATTCAGAACGATTTTAAAATGTTTTTTTTTTGATAAAATAAATAATATTTGCGTATGGAACTAAAGAGCCGCAGTTTCACATCCAAAGAGCCGCATGCGGCTCGCGAGCCGCAGGTTGCCGACCCCTGCCCTAGACGAACTGGCTCAGTTGTCAAGAGCACCCTGACCTGTTCCTTTAGTCATCATTTCTAGCAGCTGCAACTTCATCCTGTGGTGTTTTTTATTTTTTGCTTTCTTCTTTTATCTTTTTTAATTATTTTCTTTACTTTTACTTTATATTTCTCTTTTCTTAATTTATGTTTTCTATTATTGAAATTCTCTGATTTACTCGTTACTCTTTTATTTTATTTTGATCTAGTAATTTGGGACAGACCGTGGTTACTTACTGCTTTGTTGTTTATTAATGTTTTTTATATCACCCTGTGACTTACTCTCAGCTAGGAGTTTAGGCCCATATAAGGCCATGGAACACCGTAAACCTGAAACTGACTAACTGACGAGAAACACCGAGAAAAAAATTGCAAAATTAGCTATTATGCATAACATATTTCATTTATGTATATACAACAGAATTAAAAATAAATTTTATCATATAATAGAAAATAAATAAAAAAAAATTGATGTGTGATATTTCATTATTTTAATTTACTAGTTTGTATTTATCAATTATTAATATTTACTGAGGAAAATGTTTAAAAACAAAAATAATATTGAAATAAATTGACTTGAATTTTCTAGCAACAAGAACAGTTCCTCAGTTCAGTGCAATTCTATACGGATTAAGTTTTTGTCAGTCCCATATAATGCTTACTAAAGTAGATGTCTAATGCATGTCGTGCCCATAGGAGTGTCAATATACATTTATAAATATTTTTTGTAATAAAGTAAAATTGTATGTAATTATTATGTTATCCTTGTACTGTGATGTTATATTTTATGTGTGATCGTCGGAAGGATGTATTGGATGGTCACCAGCCCTTACCTGATGCGAATCCGATCTGTTCAAAGGTGTGATCAATTTTAGGAAGAAGCAGGTCTTTTGAAGCAACTGCGACCGAAAGTGATATCTCTGCGCGGTGTTTTAATTGGCGTGGGCATGCGAAACTTCAAAACGCCAGAAGGTGAAGAATTATTTGTGTTCGCATAGTTTATTGATGGGGTGTCTGTTTCTGATCGAAAACAGAGTACTTTGGCGGCGGATAGCATGATAAGGACACGTGTCGAGAAATATGTACAAAACTCTCCGACCTGATTAAATGTCGGCATTCACCCTCCACCAATGAAATGGCCTTTGTGCCCAGGGGCAGATTTTATATGAAAAATCCAACGAATAATCAGTGAGAAGGCCGGTGGTCTAAAAGACATAAAAACAAAAGTGTCGGAGACATCAAGGGGAGAGAAAGCAAAGGAGTGTCGACGGAGAGTCAAAGGAGGAGACAGTGAACTGACGCTGGAACGGAGCATTGGTACCGCATGATGAACTCCGATATCCACAGGGCAATTGACAGTCTCAATTCCTAAATTATTCCTTCCTTTCTTTTTTTTTTCCTTAGCATCTTTCGGAGTAAATGGGTTCACTCTGTTATGATGAGTTGTTTATTAGCTTTCCTGAAGTGTTATGTTTTTTGTGTATGATTATTTCTTTTTATATATTTGTTTTCCCAGCTTCCTAACTTTTATGAATCAGTTTCTTTTTCAAAATTCTTGGATTAGTTTTTTTTTTTTTTTTTTTTTGTAATGTTCGGCCGCATTGCTTCTTTCTAATTTTTTTTAAGGCAAATAGTATATTGACTCAGATATAGAGATGCGCTTAACAGCTGGTCAGATTTCCAGGCAACTTGCTGCTTGACCGTAGTGTTGCATGCGATTTTTTTTACATTTCTGATAACTTTTGTAGCCGACTTCATAAGTTCACTAAATTATTTTTTGTGCCTAGTAGATTAAGGAGTTTTGCACTTTTCAAAAAGAAGGAAAATTTTTGTTTCTTTCATTTTATTCCAAGATTCCTTTATTGGAAATCATAGAGGCATTGTGTTTTGGTTTTACTCAGAGACGTCCGTATTATGAAGAGATTTCAATACTTGAGAATAGGGAGGTTAGTTCTTTTTATATATGATTGTAAAGCATTGATGTGTTTGACTTCTTTTTTCTAGAGAAAATCTCTGTATGACTTTTTTTCTGTATGAGGGTGTTTCTCTTTTTTGAAACTGGGAATTTTGTTTTTCGTGATATATATTAAAATTGGTTAAGAAGTTTTCCTTAAAGTTTCGTTCGAAATTTCTTAAAAGAAAATTACAGTTTATTTCTAAAATCAAAGTTTCCTTAAAATAAAATTCAGCCATTCATTTCAGCCATTAATTAAAACATTAATTGACTCTTAAATGACAACAGTGAAAATTCTGAAATCCACGAATCACTTGCAGACAGAAATTTGAAAAATAAATATATTGGGTTCATTGAAAAAAACAAAAATACTCAGTTTCTATTAGAATAGTTGTGTGTATATTTTTATAGAACTGTCTGTAGCAAGTAGTTTCAATTTAAATTTCTTTTTCTCTAATAATTGTCTCATGCTAAGTTCAGAACAATTGCAAGATTATCTTCAAAGCTGTCTCATTCTAACTTCCTATAAGTTTCTATAGATTTTTACAAATCTATGATCATCGCTAATTATCGCGACACATTTTTCACCCAAATTGCCAGTATTTTTTATTTGAACGATTTGTTTTTCATTTTTACAGAGAAAGTTTGGATTATTTTTACGAAGAAAAAGCACTTCTCTGAGTAAATCAATACATTGAAACCTTTTAAAAAAATAATTTCTTATCCTTAATATTAGGAAAACTTGTGTTAATTCTGAACAACCAAACGAAGACGAAACCTTTCGGCCATTCTCATGCCTGGAAAAGAAATTCCATTCTTTGTTAATGTGATGACCAAATTATAACCATGTGATGTGAGAAACTGATTAGTTTTAAGAACAGAATTTTCAACCACAATCCAGACTATCTAAATTTAGAATAATAATGCATCTCCAGTGAATAAAAATAAATTACTTTTCCTATGTTTCTTTCAAAATAAAAATCGAAGGTAATCCTAAGTGATACGATTTGAAAGTGGGATTAGAAACAGGTCTTCCAATCAGGACCTTCCCCCGCCTATCGATTTCTTTAATCCTCTAGTCATTAAAGTAAAGTCGGAATGAAACATTAGCTAAAATTAAAGCTGATTTCCATATCATTCATTATTAAAAAAAAGTTATTATTTTTAAAGAAAATAAATATATCTCTCTCAGCAAAAGAAAACTGAAAAATAGTAGTACAGTAGTAGTAATTATATAGTTATAATTGCAAAGTATATTCTATTAATTTTAATTATGATCACGATGTTTCATTTTTTTTCTAATGCAGCTGGCAATACGGAGACAGTTATATTTATGCCATAAACAAAGGCTGCACCGACGTTACTTATTTAGCACTAATCAGGGGGCACGTGTAGCTTGAAGATAGGTATTGACGCCAGTAACACTAAACCCACAATAGGTCTACGTTCCTATTAGACCGGGACTTCAAAGATAATAGTCCCGGTCCAAATTAGACCGGGACTCTTATGTATAGGACTATTATGTCCAGAATCCCTGGTCCAAATTAGACCGGGGATTCCGAACCACTACAAACATCCGTGATACCACCGGGACTCGAACCCGAAAAACCTGTGGCATCGAGCTCCAGAGAGCTATCCATTCTTCCATCAGGCCCCTGTTTCATTCTTAATTGTAGAAAAAAATTATTTTTCAAAATGTAGAGTGTTTGTTTCCTAAATATTTGACAGATAAGTTAAAAATAAATTGTAAACACCTCAGTTTACCTCAATGTTTGCAAACATTACACAACTGTCAGTAAATGGTGATAGTTTATCTATTATAAGTAATAATGGGGGTGAATCCGGGTGAATGTAACACATCTACAGCATGACACGTTCTTCTTTACATTATGTTCACTAACCTCCTGCCCAACATAAATTACATCATACTCGAGCTATAAAACGTTTGGACTAGAATATTTTTATCGCCCGTTATAATGGTACCTAAATCTGTGAATTAGAAAGAGAAAAAAGAAGGATAATATCCCGTTATTACTTTTAAAGAGAACATGCATCATTTGTTACTAGCAGAAGAAGCAAGAAAATCTCTTACACAGTCATCTTAACGACTGATTTTGTAATTTCCTATCAATCTGCTATTTTAGAATATCTTTTCTCAGCAAATATGTGTTAAAAACTCGTTATTCTATCCAACGCAAGCATTTGCTATTTCAGTTCCTGACGTTGTGGAATTTAAAAAAAAAAAAAAAAAAAAAAAAAAAAAACATAATTTGGATTTCTAAAGCAGCTTATTATCAAATAATTTTTAAATAATTTTGTTATGGATTTTAATTCATAACATTTTATTTAATTTTTATGCTGTATTAAGGATGTTTAATTAATTATTATTTTGCAGTTTCGTAGTATCCTCAGAAAGTACATTTTGTCGTTCCATATGTGCAACAAGAAGCAAGAAAACATTAAAAAAACTTTATTTATATTTCCTTAAAAAAATTTACTATTTTTAATTAATTTGTTATTTTTATGAGTTTAATGAACCCGTGTCTTTTCTCTTTTTTATATTTTTGAGCTGCCTAATTTTTTCCCTCAACATTTCCAAATATCCATCTGATCCTGAAATTTACAATCATTTAACATTAAAAAAAAGTTGAAAACAAAAAAAATTTAAGAAGTCTTTAAATATGCTGATAAACTCTTTTTCATTAATTGGATTAAATTGAAATTTTCTGAGCATAGTGGTATTTAATTAACCAAATTTAGCATTTGTTCAATTTAATTTAATGTTTTAGTTAAATTTTAAGTGTCAACGATTCATTTAAATTGAACTTTCATTATTACATATTAATGCTATTTTCGGTCGTCACCACGTAATCAATAAAATAAATTTTTAATATCTTGTTATCTTTATAAATTCATATATCAGGTTATCTATCCAATAAACTTAACTCTCAAATGAGCATCAGTTATTTTAAGCAGAAGTTCACCTGTAGAAAGTTGCAGATACAAGGTTTCTTTTGGGGAAAATAAATTTGATGATTTTCTTTCAACCAACGATGTAACAAGTGTTTAAAAAATTTATTTGCTTTTTATTTTTTATATATATATATATATACATATATAATTTCTTGCGGGATCGTCAACTCTAAAAAATTGGAGGGTAAGTACTTTTATTCCCAACAAACATGCAAAGCAGTGGGGGCCTTTCGCGTGTCTGCGGGACACGATTGCCTTTTCGCCCGTCAGAACCGCCTAGACATTCCAATTTGCCCACTTTGCCATTCAGGAGAAGTAAAAGACCCTCAGCTCCGATGTGGGGCTTTCGTGGACCTACAGAGGAGTCGAGATATTGGGAAGCAAGATCGCTCATTAGACGAAGACTCTGGTCTTCTTTTTGTTCTTATTTTTTGATAATTCCATTGTTCTTAGTGCTATTGCTCTATGTAACTATTTACCTGGCCATTTAAAATAATACATATCCATTTGATAGTGATTGTAGCAATAGATTGAAATATCTATTCATAGAAACTTATATCATCATCATCATCAGTGATGCAACAGCCCTATGGTGGTGCCATCTGCCTGCTGGTAGATTTCGAAACAGGAGATATTTTGTTTTTGCATACGGTGTAGGGTTGCCAGTCCTACACCCAACACTCTAAAGTCATATTAGACCAGGACATACGGTTTAAAGTGGATTCCGAACCACTCCAAACATCCATGACACCACTTGGACTCGAACCGGAAACCCGTGGCACCGAGCATCAGAGTGCTAGTCACTCGGTCGTCAGGCCCAGAAACTTATATAATTATGAAAAATACTTTATGCAGGAATTAAAGCATGACAAATTCATTTTTTGACAAGAAGCATCCTGCATATTTATTGCAATATTTAAAAAATCTTTATAAGCTTGACAAAATAATTTAAGTGATTAAGTTATTAAAAAACCTAGAATTATGTAATTTTACATTAGGCTTGGTCAAACAAATAACATTTATGTGAAGATTAACTTTAAACAAAAATATTATCACATTTAAGACAAAAAGTAGAACGTTGAGCATTCAAGCTTGAAAAATGTTTCACTTACGAACTCTGTCAGGTAGGCATACTTTCTGCAGCTGATGTGAAAACCGAATAGTGTACTGTTTTTTTCCCTCTTAAAGTTGAATTTCTGAAAAGTGAATGCTTGTGAGTTGAATACTTCAACTGAATAGATGCTCGAGAAGGGAGAAAGAGCGGAGATGCTTTTTGAAAATGGTTTAAATTATATTAATTCTAAGAATATCCCTTGTTTGAACCTGGCAAACAATTCCTCCAATCAGACTCACGAATTGAATTCAATTAAGTGAAAGAGGCGACATTCTGAATCATTCAGCAATGTGATATTCGAATAAAGAATTCAGACTAACTTATTAAAAAAAATCGTAAATAATTTAAGTACACCGATTCGTTGCTTAGTGGTAACGTGTGTAGTTAATATGTAGGAGGGCTGAGGTTCTAATCTTCTGGTGGCTTTATTTATGCCTACCTCATTCAGAAAAAAGGAGATTTGATGACGAATGTGACAATGTGTATAAAACATGTAGCATTAATTCCTAAAGTAATATTTCATTCTTTCAATTAATTAATTAGTTTTTAATGTAACAATAGATTAAAAAAGAATGGATTTTTTTAGCGCTTTATACAAGTTTTAAATTAAAAAAGTGGCAAAACTCTTTTTGTTAGTTTCTGTAAAATACAGAGTTGGTTTCAACAGTATAAATATTACCAGAATATTGAATCAAATTTCAATTCTAAATTTATTACAATTTTTTTTTTTTTTTAAATTTTAAATATATTCTTTTTCATGAAAAGGTTAAATACAATACAAACAAATAGTATTATTATTAAAAATACAAGATGCAAATTATATAAAAATAAATCAGCTATATATATATTACTTAAATTATTAACTTATGTGAAGGTTTGAAAATCTGACTGGGTTGTATGAAATAAAACACCAGATAATATATTAGAAATAAATTAGAAACAAGTTTTTATATTTCTCGATGTGCTTACTAAAAAATTAACAATTTACAAATTAATTAATAAAATAACATTACAAACAATTTTGTCTGAAATTGATAACTATTTTTTTTTAATAATTTTAATCATAGGAAAATTAATAACTTGAAATATATTTTAAAAGAGTGAAGAAAATTAATTACAAATATACAAAAACCAAAGTCTCTAATAATGATGAGAATTAAATAGAAAACATAAAATTAAATATTGAAAATGAATTCCAACATGTAAATCGCAATTAAAGGAAGAAATGGTAAGTACGGATAAAATATTTAAATCAAAATAATATACTAAACAACATTTAAAGATCGTTTTTCAGATATAAATCACAGAGTTGTGTGAAAAATAATTAAAAAAAAGGTATTAAATATATTCTTATTGAAGCACGAAATAAGGAATTTCTACGCACAGAACTTGACGTTTCAATACAGCAAATGAATATCCAGTGAATAATTTAACTTTAAATGAATATCCAGTTCTTTTTCCTGTGCGACACAGTAGAGTTCGATCTTCTCAATGCTCAATTTTGTGTGCCACAAACCTGAAGCCGGACACACGGACTTATAAAAATTTCATTAACTTCAAAATAAATAAATAAATTATTGATTAGGCCGATATACAGATTAATAATAAAAGTATTTGATAATAACTCAAAAGAAACAAGTAATATAAAAAAAAAATTACAGACAATTCCTACTTTTTTTCACTATATTGCAGAAAGTCCTTTATAAATAATTTTTATTCATTTTTAAGTTTATCTGGCGCCATCTATTGGTAGATATATGCAACTTAAATCTAAAAAAAACTAAAATTAATTAATGAATTAATATTTGAAAAAACTTCATTAGCATCCAGTGTCATCTACTGCACGTTCAAAAAATGCATTTGAACTTGAGTGGATGAATAAAAAGTAGTTTATAAACGATTGAATATTTGAACAAGATATATATAGGGAGAGTGTGAGCTTATAGAAGGAATTAAAAAAAAGGAATTTTAAAAGCAATTTAATTATATAATAATTAGCACGTGAAAGTAATTAAAAATAACTTAATTAATAAGAAACATTTAGTTATATAAATATTAGCTCATGAAAAAAAAATAATAAGCCAATAAGAAACATTGAAAGTGGTCCAGGGCATCGCTAATTTATGGGTAAAAGCTTACCCAGACAATTCATTACCATCATTGATTGCGATTTTAATATTAGCATCTTTTAAAGAAGTGTTTGATGGGCATTTTCTTAAAAGGTAAAAAAAAGTGTAATTAGTGCGAATATATGTATATATATTAAGTTCATGTTTAAATCATTTTATTACAATATGTTAACTTTAAGTGTAAAAAAAATTTAACTTTAAATTTCAAGCAAAGATTTAAAAAAAATTTAAATACTTTGTATAACAAATGGTACTTTGTATAACACAGGTACAGGTATTTTGTATAACAATACTTTGTATAACACAGGTATGTAACATAGAATAGTTGAAAATTTGACAAAATATCTTTTTGTCAAATTTTTAGATATTTAACTCTTGTAGGTCAATACTGAAGATTAATACGTCAAAGTCACTTCTGTAATAGAAATGAGATGTGCTGGAAGTACCAATTAAAAATTCAATGATCTTATTGCCGTCTTTGGAAAAGGAAAAATTTCGTTTTGTACCTCGTATGAGTCACTAAACACTTCTTTACTGTTTTGGACTGGAGTTTGACATGACTTTCTTCATTTTAAAATAATTATCTGCACTAAGCCTCTTAAGCGTTAGAACAATATTAACCAAATCACAAGTAGTTTTCTAATTTGAAAGCATGCTAGTACTTCTGGAAATTCGGAATCAGATTCTTTAAACAGTTTTCTCCTCTTCCGAAATTATTTTGCAGAAAACACCCATAGCTTCTTTATCTGTTTCATTTCGAAAACTCATCTAATAAATTAGCTTATCGAGTTTTAGAAAATGCCTCAAAATTTTCTTTCAATATATTCCAAGCTGATCAATGTTGGCTATCATCAGCTGCAACTGCTTTTCTATTCTCTGAAAAATATTCGTAGAGCTCCTCCTTGTCCTTCGATGCTAATAAGCTTTTTCCTCCTTTTGTGACACATCTGCAGGTCTATTTAGAGGTTAAAATTCCCATGTAATTATGTTCGATTAACAAAATCTTCATGTTAATCTTATTTTTTTATCCTATGCCCGTCTCTCAATCATTAGTCATTGAGTAGCTAAATACAGTTAAGGAAGACAAAAACAATCATTAAAGACATTGTCAGTAACACAAAAAAAGAGAAATAATTAAGAACGGTAGGGCATATGCTGAGGTGTTCTCCAGTCATGGCCACGCCATACTAACAAAGGGGGTAGATATCTGTAACAGCCAGTCCTATTCTATATAGGTGACTCTGTAAGTAACCATGGCCTGTGACAAGTCTTTAGAAGACCACGCTGACAATTCTAGGCAATTAACTGAAAAATCTTGTTAACTTAATCTTGTTATTGTGTTGTAGGCGGCTGGTGAACGGAAACAGTCTAATCTTTCTATTTACAGTAATTTATTTACATTATTTTACGTACAGTACTTTACACAAGTCGCCCCTGTGCCTTTTCTACAATCAATCCTATTTAATAGTTAAAAACCAAAACATATCACGTACGGTCCCTGACCGTCTTTTACTCAGACGCTCCTAGCGTTCTCCTCGTCATCCCAACGGTAACGCTCGTACTTACCAGTTCACACAATTAAGGTACCAGTTACTGGTCACAGTGGCGATCTACTACGGCAATCAAATAATAATCAAACCTTACATATATATATATGATATATACATATAAAGGAGACATATATATATATTTATTTATTTATATATACATATGAAGGAGACACATATATATATATATATATACATAGGCATGAGAAATTTGCTTCTTCATGTATGCCTCATTTCATACGTATAAGATCATAAATGTTCGTACATTTGCATAGACATAATGGCAAATATATACAATATATATTCTCTCTTGTATGCATACTTAAATACGTGTGTATGTCTGAATTTCTTGTATTTTACGAATTTTAATAGTTGGCAGATATTTTAAATTCACAATTACCGAATCAATTTCTGGATTTAAAAGTAGTTGATAATGGAATGTTACCGTGAATTTAATATTAATGAGATGTTCACTAACATATCCAATTATATTCAACCTTTATGCTATTGAATTTAAAGATATTTTTATAAGCAACTTTTTATCAAAAATGAACGTATATTTAAAAAAAAATATTACATTATATTAATTATAATAAATGTACGAAAAGCATACTTATTTCCATTTCCAAAGAGAAAAAAAAATAAAAGAAATACTGTTGTTTAATAAAATTAGCTGTAATAACAAGAGAATAAAATCACAATGGGAAAAGATTACATTTAATTAGCATGGCATTGGAACATGTTTTTACCTCAGATTTGTGGGAAATTCAAAACAAAAAAAAATCTTATAACAATAGAGATATTATAATTAATGTTGATTCTCAAACCATTGAATTTCTTTTTTTTTTTTTAAGATTTTCTGAAGAATGCTCCTAAACAGCTCTTTAATTATTAAAAAAAATCGAATAAAATATGCAATCTTTCAAATTAATAATTCCATTTGATAAGATATCTTAACAATAAATATTTTTAAACAATAAATATTATTAGAGATTTCAATATAAATGTAAGGAATTGAACATACTGGTCAGTTTTATAAATATTTTCAGCATTGTAACTGAAATACACTGATGTGCAAAACTTAAGCAACAATGCAAAAATTTAGCAGATAGCCATGAACTTGCAAAAGTGTCGTTTCACGCGCTAGGAAAGCGTTCCAAACCACAGGCACAGCTGTTAGAAAGGTTGGTGGTGGCTGACCGAGGAAGACAACTGCAGGGGATGACCGATATATTGTCCTGCAGGCGAAAAGAGGCTGACAGCAGTCAGCAAGTGCCATTGCTCAGCAACTCTGTACAGCGACGGGGCGACAAGTGTCGCGGTTTACTGTGGCCAGACGCCTTCACAAAGTGGGCCTATTCGCCCGCCGTCCTGAACGCTGCCTCCTGTTGAAAGTTGGCCACCGTTTACAGTGGTGCAGAGAGCACAAAAACTGGACTACTGATCAATGGAGTCGTGTCCTCTTTACTGATGAGAGTCGGTTCTGTACCAGAAGCGATTCTCAACGCGTTTTGATTTGGAGAGAGGTCGGGACCCGGTTTTATCCCAGTAATCTCAAGGAAAGACACCGTTATGGTGGTTCTGGAGTTCTTGTCTGGGGAGGCATTTTGCTGAACTGGCGAATTGAGCTCCACGTTTTCGACAGAGGGTCTGTAATCCACAATCGCTATGTGCGTCTGTTCCGAGGTGCCATTGGGCCCAGACGTCATTTTTATGGATGAAAATGCACGATCACATCGGACTCTTGCTGTTGAGGAGCTACTGGAAAGTGGAGATGTCACTCGAATGGATTGGCCAGCGTATCCCAATAATTAAATCCATCGAACATATGTGGGATGCTTTGGGGAGACGCATTGCAGCACGCTTACATCCTCCGGAGAACACCCAACAACTGAAACAGATGCTGGTTGAGGAATGGGCACTCCTACCGCAAGAAATGTTGCACCAGCTGGTTCTGGGTATGCGCAGACGGTTCGAAGCAACCATTGCAGTGAGTTGATGGATATCCCATATTAAAGAACATCTGCTTGCTGTTCTTCCTCTTGGATAGACAATCATAAATCACGATACTATGCATTCAATAAAGTTTGTTTTTGTTTGATTCCATACCGTATGCATTGTATTCCTTTTCAGCGCCGATGCTTTCGTCATCCTTTACGTACATAATACTCTCCCTCATTTCTGAATGTCATGTCTCTCAGATGATTTCTCGTGGAGTTATGGCAAAAACCACACCTGTTGCTTAAGTTTTGCACACCAGTGTATTTTCGAAATACACTCATGTCCCTAAATTAAGGATAATTCAGAATTACACAGAAATTGAACTCTAAAATAAAAATTTCACCTGTAGAATTATCACACACATCTTGAAGAAGAATATGCAAATTACAGGAAACCACCAGATGGCGCGCATAGTACGTCACAATGACGAGAGTGTAAGAGAGGGGTATATAAGGAATGGTGGCAAAGAAGTAAAATTGTTCACAAGCGCTTTAAAAGCATTTCAGTGCAATAACCGCATAGTTATGGCACAAAAAAAGCATTTGGATGATTTTTTAAGTGGTAGAATTATCGGACGACTGGAATGTGGACGTACCCAGCTGAAAGTATCCGAGGAACTTGGAATCGCCCAAAGTGTCATCTCCAGGCTTTGGCAACGATTCCAAGATGATGGTAATGTGAGTAGATATTACAGCACAGGTCGCCTCCGAGTTAAAACGCCGAATGAGGACCGGTATTTAGCAGTTACTGCCAAAAGAAACAGACGGAGCATTGCATCAGACCTGTCTCGTCAGATCTCTTCAGATCTCTTCAGCTAACGGTACGACAGTTTCAAGGCAGACCGTATACAGACGCTTAGGGCACATTGGTCCATATGCTCGTAGGCCTGTCAGATGTGTTCCACTTACCGCAACTCACTGTCGCCTTCAACTAACCTGGAGTAGAGAGCATGCATTGTGGACACCGCAACAGTGGTCTTGTGTGATGTTTTCCGACGAGTCCAGGTTTAGTTTGCAGTCTGATTCTCGCCGGACTTTCATATGGAGAGCGCCAGGTACCCGTTACCACCAAGAGAACACCATTGAACGACACCGTTACGGTGGTGCAGGATGGCTCGTTTGGGGAGGATATCAGCCGTATGGATTGGCTAGCATACTCTCCGGACTTGAATCCAATAAAGCATGTGTGGGATATGCTTGGCCGACGAATTGCAGCCCGTCAACCCCCTCCCACCTGTCAACCGGAACTTCGGAGGGCATTGCTTCATGAGTGATGTAATATTCCCCAGTAGTTGTGCAACCAACACTGAAATCCCGTTAATTCGGGAAGGCCAGTGGCACTCCTGCGGCGTTCAAGATCAGATTGATAATTTGATACTCAGCATGCCTAGGCGTTGTAAGGCCTGTATTGCATCGTTCGGGAGACATACTCCATATTAACCGTCATACTAACCGTGTTATACCGTTTTTTGTAAATAGGTTCTTTTTTAAAATTTTCTCCAGGGAGTAAAAATCGCAATTTTTATTAATTATGTTAAACATATAGCATCTTTTTTGCTCTTTACATTTTGTTTAATAAATAGACTTTACAAATAATTCAAATTTGTTTTGCTTCTGTCTCTTTCTTTGCCTGAACTTCATTATCCTTAATTTATGGACATGAGTGTATATTAATTGGCTGATTCTGGTGTCCGATCTCGTTCTCTTTTTTGTTCTCTTTTTTACAAATTAATTGATTCTTATTACTTAAACATAAAAGTAATTTTACGAAACTTAATACTTTTGTTTCGCTGGTGTCCTTCCCGCCCCCTCCCCTTCCATCGATTGAAAAAAAATCGTTTGTTGCTTGCGGTAAAGATTTAAAATGGATAAATATCTGAAAGGCAATTCTATATCTATTCTAAATAAGATATTTGGTTCAGTTTGTTGCTCTACGGTAATTTTTTGCACACTTTGAGCTAGTTAGACCGGGACCCACACTTTTAACGTGGATTCCAAACCATTATTTCACCGCCGGCTTTCGAACCTGGTGCCTGTGGTAACAAAGGCCATATTGCTAGCCAATTGGTCATCAGGCCTCTCTAACTAAGAAAGGACCCTATAAAAGAAGGACAAATCAATCGTTAAAATTTGGCAAATTTGTCCTCTTAAATTTGCTTTAAACATATCATCATCATCAGTGGCGCAACAGCCCCACGGTGGGCCAAAGCCATCTGTCTACTGGCAGATTTCGAGATAGGAAATAAGGATTGAGATAGGAGATTATATTTAATTGATTTATTTTATATATTTAATTGATTTATTGAAGGCGTAGAAATTCGATTTTAGTTCAAAGATCATCGACTTTAATTTATGCTTTTCTAAAACCTATAATAACTTAAAATTCTTGCATGGATACACTGATTATATTAACTAAAGTATTCCGGATTTAAAAATTAAAATCACGAAAGGTCCTGTAGCCTTTTTCCTACTAGAAGAGTTGTAGCATTTCGTTCCCAGGAGAGATAAATGTATATTCTTTAACAAGTACATAATTGCAACCCATCATTCAAATTTGATAGCAGATAAGTAGTTTTGTGGGATATTTATATTACATGCAATTAGTGTTTTGTACTAATGAGAAGAACAACCTATCACTCAAATCAGATAGCAGATAAGCAGTGTCATAAAATTAGTGATTGTCTGTGCGACTTTCGCAGGTCGAAATAATTACAGATGAGATATGGACTATGCTTTGAGTTGTTGCATCGT
The DNA here is from genome assembly GCA_021605075.1 of Caerostris darwini. Taxonomy (NCBI): domain Eukaryota; kingdom Metazoa; phylum Arthropoda; class Arachnida; order Araneae; family Araneidae; genus Caerostris; species Caerostris darwini. The sequence continues at coordinate 24,325 of BPLQ01015558.1, forward strand.
GATGGAAAATAGATCATGGGCTGATTAAGTGTCGCATCCAGTGAGAAGTAAGGGAAGCCGCCCCCCTCTTGACGAATTTTCTTAAAAGGAATCTTTTAGAGAAGAAAAGTGAGTTCTGCGACGAGTCGACAAAATGTGTTTCCATCTTTTTACAAAGTTAGCCTTTATGGCTTTGTGAATCACATCATCTGATAAGTAAGGTCTGCCGCTGACCAACATTATTAACAGACAGAATTTAACTATATTTAAATAAGAAAGTAACAGCAATTCTTTTTATTTGAGTTACTATACGCAAAATTGACCATATCTTTAGTAAAAAATTTCATGTTTTGTATGACCAATTAGTCAACAAAAGGTATTTTTTTCTTCATATTTTTTGTTAAATGTATTAATTCAATTATGGACTAATAAATTGCATTATATTTCGTAAATAGATGTTGTTTTATAAAATATATGTGTTTTATAATATATTATTAGACAAAAAACCTTTTTATGTATATAAAGTGTATGAATAATTTTACAATTAGAAATTTTTTAATCAATGAAATATACAATTAACGTTGAAAATTGATAGGACCGAGATAAAATGATTTGAAATTAAGATTAAATCATTATTTAATTAAAGGCAAAATTTAATACATCCACCCACCCATCCACACGTGCATACACCACACACATATATACACACACCCCACATACACTACTTACATACATACACCCCGCCCCCCACATATATATCTATATCTATATATATATATATATATATATTTAAATTAATTTTAAAGTATATAAATAAGTAGTCTCTACATTTATTAGAAATAGAGATTATATTTATCTAAATATCATTAAATGTGCTCTATAATACTGCCGACTGTTATTATTCTGTTGTTTATTGTAACAATTTTTTAATGTTTATTTTAAAAATTGATATATTGTGATAAGCATGAGAAAAATAAATATTTATAACTTTCTAAATAAAAAAGATATCTAACTGAGTAATTTTAAAAAATTGGACCATTTTTAATAAACATAAGTAATATTAATTAAACTAAAAATGTCTTATTATAAATAGCAGAGTTTATTAATGTAAATCCAAAAAGAAAAAAAAAATTGTTGTTTTAAGAAGATCTATCATTTTTGCAACATCCAGTGGCAACAAATTAAAAGCTCACACACGATTTTACATATCTATCATGATTTCTTCCTGATAACTTGTTATTCGACTTAACAATATAAATAATTACGAATAAAAAGTTGCTTTTTATTATTTGATAAATAAAAAAAAAAAAATCTTTAAATTTTTTTTATGTTTGACATAAAATATCTAGAATTTTCATAAAAACTTCTTCAAATACCAACGCATAAATATTCAAACCATTAAATGACTATGAATTATGACTTTCAAATGTTAGTATAAAGCAGTTTGATAATTGCTGCCAAATATAAGCAAAAAAAGGGTCAAAAAATGTTTTATTCAGTTTCACAATTACAATTCAGTTACAAATTTGAATTTCACAATTATATGAAAAAAATGTAACAGCAGTAAAAGTAAAATTGGGAAGCAGAAATAATGTTAAAAATTGGAAAGTTGTTTTACAGCATTAATTTTAAATTATAATTACTTTCACATAATGAAAATATGTTTTATACATTTTTATCTATTGAATAAACGTAGAAAGTGCAAAACATATTGTAAATGTAAATATTTTTCAGAAATAAATTTAAATAAGAAATTAAAAATTACTTTACAAAACATCAAATATTTTACACACATGTGAACATCAATGTTCATTATTAAAAGGAAATGTGATTTTATAGTTTAAATAGATAAATTCACCAATAATAATGCACAGCATATTTGCATGAGCATCATATAACATGTAGATATATCATCCCTCAGGGTCTTCATCTTCATTTTGTAACAAATGGAGAAAAACTGTAAGAAGCTTCAATTGATATGCGATCAACTGTCAATCAGATTAGGTAGAAACTAATAATACTGGAATAAAAAGACCCTTTGACTTGAATTTTATTCTTCACACAAATAGATATTTATAATGAGTAATCTATAGAAGATGAGTAATATATCGTAATACAATGAGCAATATATAGTATAATACATTGAGTAAAATATAGCAATACATACATAGAAGTTGTTATTTTGTTATGATGCATGCAAATGAACATTCACAATATTATGTGCTAATTAAACAATTATATTTAAAGTTTTTCTACATTAATACTATCAATTGTCAATCAGTTTAGGTAGAAATTAATACTAGTGGAATAAAAAGACCCTTTGATTTCGGAAGTACGATCGTTCTTCACACAAGCATATATTTATAATGACTAATATATACTATATTGTAATGAGTAATACACTGTATAATATAATGAATAATATATAGTATAATATAATGAGTAATATATAGAATAGTATAATGAGAATTATTATTAAGTTATGATGCATGCAAATGAACACGCTTAATATTATGTGATAATTAAACAATTATATTCAAGTTTCTTCTACATTAGTACATATTTATATTTAACAGTATAAAAAAAATGGTATGCATGCATGTATTTTCTTTACAACGAACAATAGCATAAATCTGAATCATTGCAAAGAATATTAAGATATACCTCACAAATATAGACACATACATTGCTTTACTTTATATAAAGTATATATATATACATATTCATACATCATATAAAGTATATATATATATATATATATATATATATTCATCACTGAGCATATATTGACATCTCTGAATATGTAATTAATTGGAGGCTGTGACTACTTGCCTACTTGCAGAATGTTTGTGCGGATTGGCCACAGTTAATACACGAAATGGGAGGATGACAATTCCATAGACAAAAGGAACATTAACTTCATCAGTAGTGACACTCTTATTAGAAAGAAACTCTTTTGCTAACATTTGTCCTCAGTGATACTTGGATGGTCAACACCTTATCTTCGGCTGGATGATTCACTATTTTAAATCATCTCACATATTTAATCTATATATTGTATACAGTCAAGCGTAAACAGTTTTGTAATTTAGCTGTCTCGCTATAACAATTTCTTATTCTTCAAAGTACAATAAATTCACACTTTTCACATGTTCCAACGACACAAGCTACTGCTTGACAGAACATTTTTCCAGACATTTATGCAGTGCTCGTGATTCACCTCATCTATTTGATAGGCCTTAAAGACAACTTCAACTGCAGAGCATATCGTTAATGTTTAGACTGATCAGTATATACAAAGATACGTGATATATAGAAAGATGCAAAGATCAAAAGATACAAGACCATACAATATGAAATCTATCCAGGAAAATGTATTTTCAATTTAATGAAGCCATAGTAAAGAAAATTTTATTATCATGATTTTATAGCGAAGATTTAAACTAATTTAAAGTGGGTTTAAGGTAAGAAAACTTAAATTATTTAGGGGAAAGCATTCTTATAAAGTGAGATTTTTATTTTTCTTCATATATGCATTCATAATGAATTAATATTTTATATGAAATCCTAAAATTTGTTGTGAGCAATGTTTTATTAAATATATGATCTATATTTTTAACATTAAAAATGCATTGTTAAAAATATTTTTTTTTTCGCTTTTACAATTATCTTGGCCTACATGAATGATGTTAATGAGTGAAAGAAGGAATTAATGACCGTGTTCTTTCAAATAAATTAAATATTCTTTTTTTAAATAGATATTTATATTTTAAAGTCACTATTAGTAACATCATTTCATGAATTAAATTCCATTATTTTATGTATATACTAATGCATTTATTAAAACAAAATAAAAGTATGCATATTATCTGTCCCGTTTTCTGAACGCTTTTTATAAATGAAAAAAGAATTTTAAACATTTTCATAAAATATGTATCTTGCTATGATTAAATTGGGGTACGAGTAAAGTGATTTTTAAATGATTTTGAATTTTGCATATGCATTTCATAGAAGTTTATAGTATGTAATTTTTTCTAAAAATTCTAGCATCTAAATATTAAAAAAATTTTAAATCAATGACAATGTTTTGAAAAGTATATGTGTGCAGTATCAATTATAATTCAAATTCATTACAATTCAATTCAAATTCATTACAATTCATTTCAAATTCAATGCAAATTGTAATTCGGTATGCAGATGCATTAGATGTTTTACAACAACTGAGATCAAAACAGTTGGCAGCATTTTTGATGTTATCTGTCACTATAAGTTTAATTTTTTTATTGTAAGTAATTTCAAAATATTGCATTCAAAACATTTTAAAGTTTTTTTTAAAGATATTTTTCTCAAAATAAGGATGGAATTTACAATTAAAAATCGCCAACTTCACATACTGCTAAAAATATGTTGAAATTCCCCAAAGAGGAGAAAGTGTAATTCATAGAGTCTTATCCGTGTATGTCAAATAATACTGAAGCTGCATCATATGATTATTATTTGTGGGGATATTTGAAAAAAAGGAATTAATCAAAAGAAAGTTTCAACCTGAAAGAGGACTTATAAAAGCTATTTCAAAAGCAAAGAAGAAAATCCCTAAAGAAATGATACTACGTGCACTGAAAAATCATGACCAAAGCTATGTAGACAAATCTACTTTGAAATTACTACGTTTTTTTACAAAGATTTTCATATTGAGAAATTTTTATAATCATGCTTTGCACTAGTATGAAAGAATGCATCTAAAGTGATCCCCACATTGCCTTGTTATTCATTATTACAGTGATCATATTAAATCATTAATTGACAGAAATCATTTTATTATTTATAAAAAGTTTATTTATATTTGGCTTATATATAATGCAAACGCGCAAAAGTACATACTGTAATAGAAAAGCAATGCAAGAAAAAAAGTACCATAAAAGTGAATTCGTAAAACAGTAAACATTAAGTACGATAAAAAATTATTTCGAAATTTTGTAATAAATGAATTTAATAGTTAGTTCATTGAGTTTTGCTTTTAATTTTTACTAATTTAATGATCCAGAATTTTAAACTAAACATAAATTTGGAAACATAATTTTCAGTAATTAATAGATCCAGAATTTTAAACTAAGCATAAATTTGGAAACATAATGTTCAGTAATTTAATTATAAAGAATTTTAAACTAAACATACATTTGGGAACATAACTTTCAGTAATCTAATGATCCTGAATTTTAAATTAAACATATATCTGGAAAAATAATTTTCATTAATATAAACATAATTTTCAGTAATTTAATGATCCAGAATTTTAAACTAAACATAATTTTCAGTAATATAATTGAATGTTCTATAGATCAATACATATTAAAATATATACAATTATTTGTATAAAAGAAAAAAATTAATTTTGTTGATATGATCCCAATCGAAGAAGATATGAACTGAGAGTTTCACTACCACTATAAACGTGAGTTCACCAACTGTATGCTAAACTAAACCCCATATAATGTTGAAAACATGCTGGTAATATTCATTTAATGGTCTAAGCTATGGGTTACAATCATAGCAGCAACCACTGCTGCAGTGGCACTTCCATACGTGAACCAGTGATTCACAGTCATCAATTTTCATATCTTACGACAGGACAGAGCAAGTCATTACGTTATTCGTGACAGGGGTCACGGATACTTACAGATGTGGTGTTTCATTGAATCTGTTAGCTACTGCAGAAATACGAATTTTAGGGGCTGTTTTTCCGCGATTGTATTTTATGATAATTTTCTTAAAGTTGAATCTATAGATTCCATAGACGAAGGGATTAATACATGAACTGAACACGGAAAACATAAGGAAGAAGGATTGTATGCTGATTCCATATTTTTAGCTGAGACGGGGTGGGAAAGATACCAGACGACCATGGCCACGTAAGGAATCAAGAACAAGACAATAGTTAGGGAAGTAGTAATCATCATCCTGTAGGTTCTATCTCGAGCTCTTGTAACGTGGGCGATGTCGCCTCGTCGGTGACATGGGCATTTTCTATAATCCTCGGTCAGGGCAGCTAAAAAAAAATTCTAGAGGTTACTTTATGCTAATTGCATCGCCAGAAATCAAATTTTGAGAATCTTTTCTTTATTTAGGTTTATCAAGGATTTCGTATTCAATTTTATTTACAAGTATAACAATGATACGTATGCAAATATATCTCAGATAGTATCATGGAATTATGCATGGATTTTTTCAAATAAATTGTTTGCATATGGCATATAAAATCCAACTGATATTATAAAGTATTCCATACTTCCTTTGATGTATTTCATACCATTGAAAATAAATATTAGCCGACTCTGTACCTTGAAGACTAGTATGCATTTTATATAAATTATGAACGAATGGATGAAAAATTACCTTTATTGTACATATTTATCTAAAAGTAAAATTTTGCTATTTCAATCTAAATATAGATAACTTTATTTTAGATTTTTTTTCCATTATATAACTTTTAATTAAGTAAAAAATGAAAACAAATGTTTAGTATTATTACATGTTATTAGTTTCATTACGAAATGTTTTTATTACCTTACAAATTTTTATCGAAATTTAAAAATTTTTTGAGCATTTGGCTCAGTTTCTTACTTAACTATTTAGAATTATTTTCGTGATTATTTAATTTTTATTCGATATTTTATTTAAATTTACGCTAAAGTTCAGTTTACGACAATTACGTTACATCTAATAAGTTATATTATTCAGTAAGATCTACAAGGAATAAAATGCACATTACATATAAATTGTCACACAATTGATAACTTTATGCCTACTATATATATGTACGCAATAATTTCAGTTGAACATTTGCTGATATTCCACCAAACTTTATGATAGAAATATTTTAAATAACTAAGAACCATAAATGAAAAAAAAATAAATAATAGCAAATAACTGAGAACCGAGATCAAGCATGGTGTCGAAAATTTTGATATAGA
>BPLQ01015561.1:0-68831 GCA_021605075.1 Caerostris darwini
ATTTTCAATGTGTTGAATTATCACAATTCCTTCAAAGCATAAGAAAATTTGGAATTTTTATTAATATATCAATTAAATGAATGTTTTTATCAACAGTCTCTCTCTTTTTAAAGAATTTATTTAATTATTTTTTAAAATTGTAATTAAAAATAGTTATTTATATAAATAGATATTTATTTACTTAAACATTATATAATTATAATATTTTTATTTATAAAGCCTCAAATACTTATTTTATTTTAATGTATATTAACAACATAACATTCTTGCAAACTGTAAAAGCCTGAAAAAAAGAAGAATATTATTATTTTAACAATATAAGATTTTAAGAATATAATTTTGAGAAAATATTTCAAAAATTAGAAAACTTTTTATGATGATTAAGTATGTATTCAGTTTATTTCAAACTTTATTTACATTTCAATATTTTAATGCAGCATTGTAATTTATTTCAATGTTGAATTATCACAATTCCTTCAAAAGAAAATTTGAATTTTTATTTAATATATCAACTAAATGAATGTTTTTATCAACAGTCTCCTCTTTTTTAAAGAATTTCATTTATTATTTTTTTTTTTTTTTTAAATTGTAATTAAAAAATGGTTATTTATATAAATATTATTTATTTATTTCTTAAACGTTATATAATTATAATATTTTTATTTATAAAGCCTCAAATACTTATTTTATTTTAATGTATATTAACAACATAACATTCTTAAAACGTAAGCCTGAAAAAAAGAATATTATTATTTTAACAATATAAGATTTTAAGAATATAATTTTGAGAAAATATTTCAAAAATTATAAAAGAAATAGTCTTCAGTGTAACGACGATGAAATGAAGGTTTGACTTTCAAGTATACGTTCAAACATTGTAGAAATCTATAGGACACTTCCGGCTGTACTGTGAAGTGTCCTTCACTATAGGACACTTTTCTCATAAATACAAGAAAAAATAAACTTAAAGTGCGTTTCTTTTTATTATTTATCGCATTATTTTTTGCAATATTTGACTTAACTAGTATAACATATAGCCTCATTTGAATTAATTATTTGTATTGTCTGAAATGTTTATAGTGCGTATCTATTTAGATTTTACTGAGTCTGACTTCCAAGTTTGTCAAACATTGTTTTAGAGGTTATAATACATACAAATAATGAAATTGTATAAGCTTGCCCCAACTTTCTACTCTTTCGGAATTCGGATACGCAATCTATTTTATTATTACTCTATGCTTCCAATGAAGCGTAACCTCCAGGATGCAAGTACTCATTATTGAAATGCAAACAACTTAAACATATTTTTACTTCTAAATGAACTTAAACTATAAAAATCCTATGTAAAAAAGAAGTTTAAAAGTGTACGCATCAAAAATTACAGTTTATAATTAACAATTAATGTTCATTTCTAAATCTTAAACCATCTATCGCCGTCATAACTGTCCCTTCAATTAACGTGTTAACTATCGATGTAAGCCAACAACTTTGTCAAGTGTTGTTGAACTAAGTTTGCCAAGTCCTTCCAAATTAAACTCTTTATTCTGCGCTTAGTATTAATTTGGTTTTTGCGGCAAGAGCTGGCTGGAAAGTATTTCTTTTTTCAGTCTTTTAAAATTGCGTCTAAAACAAAAATTAAAAATTCTCTAAATTAAAGAATCGATAGTAACGCGTTGCTCCAATGTTCTGCATAATTTTCTCAAAAGTTTTTTTCTTATTAACTCGAGGTCGAAACTTGGTCGAGTAATTTAGTTTCTTTATAATCTCTTGAGGTGAATAGTCAAGTTAATGACTCAAGAAAACAACTTTAATTTAAAAAATTACTTTTACGTAACATCTTGACTTCCTGACTTGAATTTGTGTTTCTTTTACATCGTTTTTATTTTGCAATAGTTATGAATAATAAAACTGATTATTTGCGAACCAGTTTATAAACAGACGTATCTAATTTAAAATCTGGATTATTACAGAGGTGTTAACATATTTTTGGTAACGATTATGTATATATTTTGTTTTCATATATTAAGTCTCACGTCTGACTAATATGTTAAAAATAACCTTTTTGTTTGAACTATCACAATATATATTGAATTTCAAGATACAAAAGAGCTTTGGTTAAAGATCACAGTTGATTTTGTACGACTTCTCCTCCAAACCTTTGGGGCCTGATGGCCAATTGGCTGCTTGATCAGGCCATTGGTTCCCACAGGCTTCAGGTACTGGCTGTGATATGGATGTTTTGTAGTTTCGAAATCCACGTTAAACTGTAATTCCCTGTCTAATTAGCCTACAAAGGGAACACAAAATAACCCCAGAGCACAAACCGAACCTCAAACATTCACAATCCATCCAACGTTTTGGGATGCCGCTTATAAATAACTTGTTTTAAAGTCAAAAATACGCAATCCAGGAGATACATGTCTGAGGACTTGGATGGAATGCATTTAGAAAAGAAATCAATTTCAGGCTTCATTTTCTTTCAAATTTGGAGCAGTCAGATTGGTAACTTTATATGATGGAATTTAACATATCGAAGATTATATTTAAAAAAAATTGGACTCAAGAACTCTTTCAGATTCGAAGACAAAAGTAGATACTACTTAACTCCAGCAAAACAACTTAAACTCGCAAATACATTATTTTTTAACTCCAGTTAAACATGGCATGTATGAAACAAGTATTCTTTGTAAACTATTTTTGCACACTTTTTTGATGAATTATAGATACATTGCAATGAATATTTTGCAAATGAGAATTTCTAATAAAATCTGTGTAAATATGTTTTTCTGACTGAGATGATTTATATATACATAGGGTTTTTTTCGTGTTTTAATTCATACGTTTTATGAAATATTTCTGAACAAAACACAATTAAAGGAGTTAATCGAGAAATGGATCATTTCTGTTTTTTAATACATTAAAAATATTTCATAAGGTTTTTATCTTCTAACCTAGTATTTATTTTTAACGAAGAAAATATTTTATGCATGAGTCAATAGATTAAAATGTATAACACATTATTTAATTTTTTGTATTTTGTAATTTTTTATTGGATAAAGACTTATAGTAAATATGCACCATGTTTTGCCCGTTCTTTGAAGTCTGAAAGTTATAATTTCTCTTTAGCATTCACAGTATACTGATAACAAATTTTTTTATTTTTCAGAGATTTTGCAAATTTCTTTAAAAAAATAAATAACTGCTTAACATAATAAAAAATTTTGCACTTTTTTTTATTTATTTATTTTCAGAGATTTGAGACATATTGCTGTATAATCACACCTAAAAGCAATTAATAGGAGAAATTCGTATCAATTGTAAATAAATGAAACTGTAACGGGCATTGAGATATGAAAAATAATCTTTTATTGTTCTTCGATTGTGCTAACTGGTGGCCCCAATTTACTTCCCATATAAAATAAAATAGCTTTTACAGTGACGTCAAAGATTTTTGGGTGAAACAGAAAAATTACCTTTGTTACAGTAATTGGTAGTTTGGTTGCCCTTATTTGAAGTAACTTAATTGGAGACTGGATAAGTGAGTTAATTACTAATGTGCAATGATAAAAAGTTTGAGAACCACTGCTCTGTATTGTTGAAGAAGATAAAAGAAGACAATTTAAAAATATTTAATTGTCTATTACTGTGAAACTCATTGGTTTAAAACTTTTTTGAAGTCAGGGCGCAATCCTACAAATATTTGTATGATTACACTATATACAAATTTCTGAGAAATGTTATAATAGTTAAATCAAATATTACGAAAAATAATGTGATAAAAAAATTAAATGAAATACACCTTAAATATATTTATTCTTGTAATTATGAGAAACATGAGCCTGAAGTATACTAGCGATATCTTCGCGACCTGATGGCCAATCGGCCAGCGCTCTAGCCGTTGGTACCAAACCTTCAGGTTCGAATCCCAGTCGGTGGCATGCATGCCTGTTAGCGGTTCGGAATCCCCGTTAAACTGTAGGTCCCCGGATATTAGCCCAAATTGCGCATAAAATGACCGTGGAGCGACAAACCAAAATCTAATTTTCTCATCAAAACATTGAAGATTTCGCCTTTTTTTTTTGTATACTTCATTGTGGTGAGGGTAGAATAATCCCTATTCGCATAAGTACAACATCAAAAATTATAGTAAAATATACAAAGCTTTTTTTTTTTTTTAAAAATTGTCACATTTTTTCTTTTTTATAAAAGTCCAAAAGATTTCGAAATGCAATTCCATATATTTAATCCTCAATCTATGATTAGTGGATGTACTACTTTAGTTAAAGTTAGATGATCAATTCCACAGAGTACTTACTTACAAACGGCGGAGTCTCATAAGCTGCAATGGAAATTTTTAAACATTGATATACATAGCATTCTAGTATAACCATGGAAGTTACAGTTCCTAGTTTTAAGAAAAATTTCGGACATTATCTTTTGCAGATTGGTACAATATCGCTGGGTATATTAATTGGCACATTATCGCTGTTGTGTTTTTTATTCACTAACAGTGAATAAAAGTTGTCTTATTATTGCAATCTACAATTTTTATTGTTGTTGTATCGCTGTTTGTCATTTTTTATGTGAATAAATGGAGAAAAAACGATTAGAAAGGTTAATTGTCTAACTTAAAAGCTGTCTTTGAACGAGAGAAAACTGACAAGAAAAAGTGTAACGATATTTATTTTTATACCTGGACACATATATAATAATAATATAATTCACGATATATATAAATATCCAGTGAAATAAAATTTACAATATATATGTTTAATCCAAGAGTTTTTATTGTTATTATTTTTGAAATGTGAATAACTATTGAAACCATGCCATTCTTACTTCAAAATCTCCTGGTAAGTGTCCGAGGGCTATATCAAAAGCTCCGCCTACTGTTGCACCTGTTAAAAAACGTTAAATAATTGTCTATGAAATGTTTTACATTTTCTATAAATTTTCCCTTTTTTATACAATTTTTCATTCTTATAATAAATACTTTATACCAATATGTTAAATACTATTTAAAACAGGTCTAGAATTCTTAATTTATCCTTTAAACCATTGCCATATTGCTCATAATATTTTAATAAATCTTAACAAAATTGTGCAGTAAATTTAGAATATTACACAATTTTGCAGAATCGTTTTTTCAAAAAAAAATTTTCAACGCCACCTATACTTTGTACCATATTTTTCGCTATTTCCTGCAGAGTACATGCAATAAAAATGTCGATTTTATTTTTAATTCATTTACTTCACTCATTCAATATTTTTGGAGGTTATTTGCAAGCACTTTTCATTAAATATTCCCTCAGGATATAAAGTTATAAGATTATAGCATGGTACTGGTGTGAGTAATTACTGAGTAAATAAAAAAAAATCTGCAATATATCCATATGACCTTTTGTTAAATGTTGAATCGTGTAATTGGTACAACTTTTTTTTAATTTTGTGAACCCCTTTAGCATTTTATCAAGCACCCTCTTCGATTTTTTTTATTTATTTATTAAACTAAATGCCCCAAAATTTCAGCTCTTTTTCCATTTACTTTCTAACACATGGATATTATAGCTGGGGTTTTTTAAAGAAAAAATTTAAATTTTCATAATATCAGACTAAAATAAATAGTTATATTACTTGGAATAAATTAAAATCTAACTATGACTAGTTATTAAAACACTAATTTTTTTTTTCTCTGCAAAAGAAATTATCAAATCGAATGCCTCTTCTCTTAAAATCACTCCCCCTCCTCAAAATAATATGAAATATTAATGTTGTACGATTCTAGAGTGGATAAACCCGCGGCCCATCCACACTAGAGCAGTGCAACATTATTATTATCGTACTTATTACTGTATTATGTTATTATTGTGCAGTATTATGATTAATATTCATGGGCCCGCTGTCCATCTACTCTAGAAAATGGTGGGAAAAAAAACGGTAGGAAACGAAGAAATTGCAACAAAAAAAAACGGTGAAAAGCGACCTGGGACGTGTCTCGGGAGAGGTAAAACAGACCAACCAAGAAAGTGAAATCTACATTGGTGATCAAAGATGGACCCAAGAGTTGAACAGCCCACCATAGCAACAGCCAACTTCCCCTCTTCAGCAAGCAAGTGCGCAAACAGATACAAGTCAATGACCCCAATAAACTCTTCCTTTCAAACGGAGACCACTTCAAACTTCCACCCATCTCAAGATCAAGTGCTTCACCCCTTCAGTCCATCAACAGCGCCGGACTATAGTTCTCTTAGTGGATCTACGTTTCAACCCCCCCCATCATCACTACTTCCTGACTCTCTCCCTTCCGCTACCATACAAATTCATATGAATTCGCCAAACTGACTCTGAACTTATTGCAATGAAGGCCAGATGTTAAATGTTTTATTTTATTTCTTTTGTTACTATTTTTTATTCATTGTTTTAATTTATTTACTTTATTTATTGCTTTTTTTTAATAAAAATTGCCGCTGAATTTTATTATTACACCCTCCTGATAATTCTATCACGCTAAATTCCCTCAAACTGAATAGAAGTGTATTCTGATACTGGCACTTTACTCAATCTAAGAGGATTGGATTGGTTTGTCGCTCTACCGTCATTTTGTGCACATTTTAGGCTAATTAGATAGGGACCTACAGTTTAACTTGGATTCCGTACCAATCACAAACATCCATGCCACCGCCAAGATTTGAACCTGAAGCAAGACCTGAGCTCCAGCCAATTGGCCATCAGGAGTTAATCCAGGAGGGAGAACACACATCAGGCGTGCTGAGCAGAAGAACTGGTTGTTGGAAAATTTCGCGAGGACTGGCAGAGAAAAGTGATAAATGTTCCCCAAAGTGTTTGCCTTCAATGGTTTGAATCGTAGTTTATTAAATAGTTTTGCACTGTAGATAACTTGATCGAATAAATGTTGTGTTGAATTTTTCGTATTACCTTATATAGAAGTCAATCCGTTAGTGATTTTTCTAAGTATGTTTCTTTAATGTTTGGTTTTTATATTCAAGGAATAAATGCTTCTTAAATAACAATATTTCTTTTCCTTTGGATTCTTAGGATTCAAATGCCTCTTTCAAATAAGTTTGTTTCATAATTACTTAAAAAGATTGTTTTTTTTTTTGTTTTTTTTTTTTTTTTTTTTTTTTGCTTTTATTGGTTTAATAATATTAATGCAATAATTCAAATTACATTGTGTGATAAAATATTAGTACTTATAGATATTACTTTCTAGATCCTCTAATAAATAGTACAGTGATTACTGTAATAGAATAACATTCAATATAGAAGTATATTATTAGATATGATCTCTGAGGCATTTAAAACATTCTCATGATCTTTATAATTTTCCAAATTTTTTTAGTCATTTTTTTACGTATATGTTAACTATTGCAAATGATAAGTTCATATAGACTATCTTACCCAAATACCTTTTACGTAACAAAAATGTTAGATTTCAGGTTTTTAAGACAACTTACAACTGGAATGAATAAATTTCAAATGCGATATTATTTCAATAGAGAATTTAATAAAACGGATATCTTAACTTTTTAATCAAAAATAAGTTGGACCTGTTTCGAAAAAATACTTTTACAAAATGCAATTTGAAATATACACTCAAGAGCCAAAACATTATGACCACCTGTCAATAACGAGTTGGCCCACTTTTGGCGCGCAACACAGCTTCAACCCGCCTTGGCCTGGATTAATGCCATCACTTAATACCAGTTAAATACCAGTTCCACCTGATCACGTGCCTTTCAAGTCATCCAGGCGAGTTCATTGCAAAATGTAGCGATGGTCATAATGTTTTGGCTCTTGAGTGTATATTGAAATATTTGAAACTGATATTGAAATAATTGAAACAGATGATTTCAAAAGGAGTTTTAAATATATCAACCATAATGTTATGTATGAAGCTGCCCCCCTCTTTCCTCCTACCATGAGAGATACGACAACCACAACAACATAATTTTATGTATACATCTTGAGTGTCACGGTGTATTGTGTGTTTGTATTGCAGTTCCTTCAATGTTCATTATAACATAGTTGTGTCTGAAAGGGATATAAGGCCTTTAAAATTTTTTTAATTTATTCATTTTATCATTTGATTATTTATTTTAAATATCATATAGTTGAGTGCGTTTGCCTTCACATTACACAATTGGATATTCGAAAAGAATGCATGAATGCCATGTGAGATTTTTCAAAAGTAAAACGAACTTTAAAAATTTTGAAAGTTTTACTGGAAAAGATTCCCACGAGTTGACAATATCCAAAAATAATAATAATAATAATAAAACCTACCTGTAAGAATTACAACAAAGTTTTCAGGTATGAAGTGAAATTTACTTCTGAGTATGAGATGAGTTTCTATGAAGCAAACAACTGCAAAAAAATAATATGTGGCAATATAAAAGTAATTATTACCTTATTTCTTAAATTAAAACTGTATCGTAAATACTATTATGGTAAACATACTAAAAATAATTTTTCAAAAAATGATGCGTTTATAAGAAGCTAAGGATTTGAATTTATACTATTTTTATGTGCTATTTTTTGTTAAAAATTAGTTTTATCTATAATAAAATTAATAAAAAATGTTCTTCGCTTCAAAACTTCATTAAGAAGTAAGCCAAAGCATACTTCCTAAGTTCTAAATGTCCTTTGTCATTGTGAGGGATTAAATTAATATAAACTCATGGTATTTTGATGGTTCCATGTAAATATATTGTTTCATATGTTGAAAATTATTAAAACATCCTTAATTTAATAATTATCATTCCGTTAAATAATAAAAGCTAGCTGAAATGAAACGAAATTCCAAAACTTACTGATGTAGTGATGAATTTGAGAGTCTGTAGGATAAGCAATTAACTAACGACGTACTACAGTTGCAATAAGCATCAACTCTTTGCAATTAAATACTTCAGCACATCAAAACAGTTTGTTTCCTTCTATAACGAAATGTATGACAATTATCCATTCCCATTGTGAGCTGTCTGAGGTAGAACCACTTAACAAATAAACTCTCCTAATCCTCAGAAATATTGAACTGTTAATAACAGTCTGCGTTTGAATAAAAACTACTACACAACATTTGCATGTGATGCTGTAGAGAAACTATTGCCTCCATGCGAGAAATTATTTAAAATTTAATTACATTTACACAAAATTTATTTCCACAATGAAATAAATTTTGTTGATTTTCTAATGCCACAACCAGCATTATACAAAGAATAGCCTATACTTAAAATTAAAGAGTAGAGAGAGACTAATTTGTAAAAAAACCATTCAGCAAAAGAATCTTTCAGAATTTTAATATAATCGTCAGAAAATAATTGAATAAAATGATACTCCTTTAACCATGCATCCTGCAGTAATTTGTATTATTAAAATTGAAGTATGTTGTGCAATAATGCTTTCGAGGTTTAATGAAAATAAATATGGGAATAAAGTTTGAATATGGGTATAAAGAGTGGTAATTTACACAATTCAGAGTGAATCTTATTTATATGTTGACTCCAATGAAACAAAGTGAACCAATCGAAACTGAAATTCGATTTAATGCTTTCTAAATTTTCTAATTTTCAAATTTTGTTATTTTATTCGAATATTATTATTTTAGAAATGAAATTTATTATTTATAATTGTAGTAAAAATATTTTCAAATGAACGAAATTCATCTGGAAAAGATTTACTTCAACGAGGCAATTCAATAATATTTTGAGGAAGCATTTAATTATGATAATTTAAACCATTACGTCATTTTTTTTAAATGTTTAGATGGCGAAATGTATAGATGACGCCAGGCGAATGTATAGATGACGCAAATACATCCTATTGATTCAATTTCGTACAACCAGGAAAAATTACACCAAAAAAACCAAATAGAATACATATATCACGTCGAAATATTCAAACTTATGGGTAGGTCTCAAACTTTGACATTTGAATTTAATTCAAATTCTTTCTGCACAATTATTTTTTTCTAAAATCCGACATGCTTTATTTACACTCATGTCCATAAATTAAGGATAATACAAAATCACAAAGAAATTGAACTCTAAAATAAAAATTTCACCTGTAGAATTATCACACACATCTTGAAGAAGAATATGCAAATTATATTTGTGCCATAACCGCGTAGTTATGGCACAAAGGAAGCATTTGCATGATTTTTTACGTGGTAGAATTATCGGACGACTGGAATGTGGACGTACCCAGCTGGAAGATTTCAAAGGAACTTGAATCGCCCAGAGTGTCATCTCCAGGCTTTCGCAACGATTCCAAGATGATGGTAATGTGAGTAGATGTTACAGCACAGGTCGCCCCCGAGTTACAACGCCGAATGAGGACCGCTATTTAGCAGTTACTGCCAAAAGAAACAGACGGAGCACAGCATCAGACCTTTCTCGTCAGCTCTCTTCAGCTACCGGTACGACAGTTTCAAGGCAGACCGTGTACAGACGCTTAGGGCACATTGGTCTATATGCTCGTAGACCTGTCAGATGTGTTCCACTTACCGCAACTCACTGTCGCCTGCGATTAACTTGACGTAGAGAGCATGCATTGTGAACACCGCAACATTGGTCTTGTGTGATGTTTTCTGACGAGTCCAGGTTTAGTTTGCAGTCTGATTCTCGCCGGACTTTCATATGGAGAGCGCCAGGTACCCGTTACCACCAAGAGAACACCATTGAACGACACCGTTACGGTGGTGCAGGATGGCGCGTTTGGGGAGGAATTATTCTTGGTTCCAGAACTGACCTGCATGTTCAGAGTGTAACGATGATAGGCCACATCTATCGGGATGTCATTCTGGAACAACATGTACGTTTGTTTCGGGGCGCCATGGGTGCTGAATTTCTGTTTATGGATGACAACGCCCGTCCTCACCATGCAAACATTGTAGACGAATGCCTTTAATTGAAGGATATCACCCGTATGGATTGGCCAGCATACTCACCGGACTTGAATCCAATAGAGCATGTGTGGGATATGCTTGGCCGACGAATTGCAGCCCGTCAAACCCCTCCCACCTGTCAACCGGAACTTCGGAGGGCATTGCTTGATGAGTGGTGTAATATTCCCCAAGATCAGATTGATAATTTGATACTCAGCATGCCTAGGCGTTGTAAGTCCTGTATTGCATCGTCCGGGAGACATACTCCATATTAACCATCATACTAACCATGTTATACTGTTTTTTTGTAAATAGGTTCTTTTTTGAAATTTGCTTCAGGGAGTAAAAATCGCAATTTTTATTAATTATGTCAAACATATAGCATCTTTTTTGTTCTTTAACTTTTGTTTAATAAATAGACTTTACAAATAAATCAAATTTGTTTTGCTTCTGTCTCTTTCTTTGCCTGTACTTCATTATCCTTAATTTATGGACATGAGTGTATAATAAGAGGGGATAAAGAAATATTTTGATTACATGGATGATTAGTATTTTTACAAAATAACTTCCCAATACATTGCATATTAGAATGCATTTATTTAAGAAAAAAAATGTATACAATCTAGATAAAATTGGTGATTATATCGGGTTTTTTTTGTCTCCCTACAAAATCGCTATAATCAAAGATTATTGTTTGTAAAAAATGATTCTGATAAGATTTGCTAATTAAATGTGAAAGACATAAATAAATGTTTTAATTGCGTTTTAATTTAATAAAATATTGTTCGTATTATTTATTTTGATAATATCGATATAAAGACTAGAAAAAAATAAGTAATTACAATATAGTACATAATACTGTGTTATTATGAAATATTTTAGAATAAAATATTCAAACAGTATACGTATTAATTTTATCTATCCTAAAAACTGCTATTTTTTTTTCAGGAGCAACACTAATTATTCACATTTTAGTTTAAGACGAAAGAACAATTAATTCTCCTATTTATTTATATTTTTTAATCTTTGTGATAAAATAGCCGACACGAAAGGATATTTCACTTAATCTAAAAAAAAAAATATCAAATCTTCAATAAAATATACACGTCTTTAAATCTAAATATTTACCAATTCCAAAATATATTTTTTTTAAATAAAGAAAAATATTTTTAACAATTGTGTGAACAAACATTCCTTATTTTATTTTAATATCTTGAAGCATAGTTTAAAATAATGTAACTATGCTTCATGATATTCAAATAAAATAAGGAGTACTTGTTCACCAAGTGTTAAAAATATTTTTCTTTATTTTTATTTAATTAGATGTGGCGAAGGGCCTGATGATCGAGTGACTATAGCTCTGGCTCTCAGTGCCACAGGTTTCACGTTGGAATTACGGCGGTGGCATGGATGTTTGTAGTGGGTTTGGAATCCACTTTAAGCCGTAGGTCCCGGTCTAATATGTATGTAGAACGTTGGGCGTAAAACTGGCATCCCTACCCCATAAAAGAAAATATTTCCTGTCTGGCGATAGGCAGACGGCCTTGGCCTACCATAAGGCTGTTGTGCCAATGATGATGATGAGATGTGGTAAAATCCACCAGCCAAAAGAATGCTGGCTGATTCCTGGAAAAGGCGCCAACAATCCTGGCTGTTGTCCTCAAGGGGCTTGTCTTGAAAACATAATGAGCTAATACTAAAAACAGTCGTTCATTCCTTCATCCAGAGGCATTGGTTTTTTTAAAAATTAACTAAGTTTTGCAATAGGAGTATCACGTGCATATCCTGCGAGAAAATGCGCTTCAAACAACTGTTAACAAGCATGCAACAAAAGATAACAGGCTTTTTAGCATTTATTAAACGTATTAATAACATATTCTTTTTAACAAAAAATTATGTATAGCTTGAGATTAAAAGTGATTGACATTGCACTATCATAGCACCACTACTATCGTACACTATCATAGAACCACTACTATCGTACACTATCATAGCTCCACTACTGTCGCACACTATCATAGCACCACTACTGTCGTACACTATCATAACACCACTACTATCGTACACTACCATAGCGCCACTACTATCGTACATTACCATAGCACCATTATTATCGTACACTATCATAGCACCACTACTATCGTACACTACCTTAGCACCACTACTGTCGTACACTATCATAGCAATGCTATTATCGTACACTATCATAGCAATGCTATTATCGTACACTATCACAGCACCGCTATTATGGAGGCATATCGTACACTATCATAGCACTATTATGGAGACAATTATTAATATTGTTATTGTTAAACAAAATAAAAATACTTTTATTAGATATTTCATGCATTAAAAGGCATGCATTTCATTTAATTTAATTCCATACATTAATTTAATATTTCATGCATAAGCAGTCAAAAAGTTCCCGGAATTTCGTTGCAACTCTTTATTGCCACAATATTTGCTTAATCGCCTTCAAAGTTAGCTCCTTCAGGACACATACACTTGCTCCGGCCATTGCTGGACACAACGAAGAAAGTCCTGTTATAGTATCTTCCGAATTTAAGCCGTCGCGGTATCTTTGTTGTCTTCTACTTTGTCAAAATGGTTACCTTTGAGGCCAATTTTAATCTTGGGGAAGATCCAGAAATCCATGGTGCTAAATCCGGTGAACAAGGAGGCTGGTGGAAGAGTTGAATGTTCTGCGAGTTATGTCTGCACAACAATCAATGTGTGGGAGGAAGCGTTGTGGTGATGCAGTGACCATCCTCCTTCCCATGGGGAAGGGGCGTTTTCTTCTGATTGCCTTCCTCGGTCTTTTCAAAACTTGCACATACAAAGTGTTGTTAACAGTTTGTCCAGAGGGTACAAATTGATGCTGCACCACACCTTCTTTGAAATGAGCATGACTTTTGTTTGCATGAAAGTCCTGTTATGCTATCTTCCGAAGTTCGACTGTCGCGCTGATTTTACTGTCTTCTACGGTGGGAAAACAGTTACATTTGAGGCCCATTTTGATCTTGGGGAAGAGTCAGAAATCCGATGATGTTAAATCCAGTGAATAGAGAAGCTGGTGGAAGAGTTGAATGGTCTTTTCTGAAAGCCATGTCTGCATAACAATCGATGTGTGGGAGGGTACATTGTTCGTGATGCAATGACCATCCTCCTTGTCATTGGAGGGGGGACGTTTTCTTCTGATTGCCTCCATCAGTTTTTTCGAAACTTGAATTTACAAAGGGCCGTTAACAGTTTGTCCAGAGGGTACAAATTCATGGTACCCCACACCTTCGTTGTTGAAAAACACAATGAGCATCACTTTTGCTTTGGATTTGGCATGATGTTACTTCTTTGTCGAGTAGAGGGCGTTGTGTGCCATTCTGAAGATTGCATCTTTAAATCGTAAGAGTACACCCAGGTCTCATCACCAATAACGATTGTCTTAAGAAATATCGGGTCCTTTGTGGGGTTTTTTTTCAAAACGATTGGCCACAGTCACACTGCCTGTTATGATTTCCAGTAGTAAAAAATATAGTGGTAGTGAAACAATAAATAAACTATATTGTGGTAATAAAGATTTACAACGAAATTCCGGCAACTTTTCAACAGCTCCTCGTATAATGCATTATGATAAATGCTTTATTATTACGATTTTTATTCCTTAAATACAATTCCTTGTTTTGTATTGATATTTGTATTTTATATTTAATTTCGAAAAATTATTGTTGCGATATATAACCCACAATTCAATTGATCGCAACCCGTTGTTTTTCCCATTTCACAGTAAAAGCTGTGCACATATTAATTTGATGTGTTTACAGGAAACATTATTGCTGTATAAAAGCAATTTTAGTTGATTTATATTGTAAAGTTATATATCTTCCAACTAACGATGAAAGAAATTCTAAAAGAAACAAAAGGGACTATTATACTTTATGGACATTTTATAAAATAATGCATTTTTTTCTGGTTTAATTTTCGTTTCTGTGTCTGCCCTTCTCATAAATGTAATATTACTTTGTACTTCATAATAAATGTATGTAGTTTTTTCCTGTAACAGAACAATGTAACTAAGGAGGCTATTAGCAAAGCAATAGCAAATTTGATACTATTTATAGAAGATAGAAAATAAATTGAGCAAGTTGTGGATTTATGAATTTCCAAATTACAAAACTCCAATGATGGTTTCCAAAGAATTGTTTTTAATTTCTAACATTTTTTTTTAACATTTCTTTAAGATTTTTTTTTAATTTTATTTATATATATATATATGTGTGTGTGTGTGTGTGTGTGTCTTCTAATTGTTTTGATTTTTGATATTGTTGAAGGGATTGTTGGAACATTACACAATAAGTAAAATCTCAATAATATAAAGTGTGACTAATTGTTACGTATTGTTGATTTTAAACAATAAGAATCTCATTTTATTCTTCTATTGTCAATCGATTCATTTATCAAAAACTGCTTACTTAAGTGCTGCGTTATATTTACGCGTTTACCAATCCATTGAAATATATTGCAGCTTTAATATAATTAACAAAAATGTTCTCATTTACGTATATCATCATTTTGAATTTCATTCAACAATTACTTAAAGTGCATGAATTCATACTGCAAGATCCTGCTTTGTGTGCATTTGTAACATCAGAATAAATCGTATTGATCTGCTTATATTTTATATATGTTTCTACATATGAAAAATCTGAAACACTGAAGAAACTGAATAATATCGAAGTCCCTTTTGATGATACATACGGCCAACAAAATAAAAAAGAAAACTTCCCTGGGAATGACGAATTGCGTCAATTTAATCGCATCCCAGTGATAAAATCGGAAACAATATGGCTGATTTGCCAATATTTGAAAATCGACGACAACTTAAAAGATGAAAACACAAATGAAAACTTTAAAGAAATTAAAGATACAGAAGAACCACAAATTTTTAAAAATAATGTTCCGATTGTTTATTCGCCTGCAGTATATATTTTATGTCTTGCCTTGGGACTTGAGGCTCAATTAGCCCCAAACAACCATCAATACATTCAAAAATTCAAATATAAAAATAAATTTCAACATTACACAATTGGAATTGCATTGGAACATTACACAATAATTAAAATCGCAATAATTTAAAGTGTGACAGATTGTTCTGCATTATTTATTTTAAGCAATAAGAATCTTATTTTATATTATCAATCAATTTATTGATTAGAAACTGCTTATCTGAGTGTTGCGTTATATTTATGGATATTCTAATCAGTTGAAATATATAGCAGCTTTAATATAATTATTAACAATGTACTCTTTTGAAAACATCATCATTTTGAATTTCATTAAGTGCTTGATTTCATCCAACGAGAACCTGCGTTGTGCTTATTATTAAAAGCAGAATACATCCTATTGATTTGCTTATATTTCAAATATGTCACTGCATCTGAAAAATCTGAAACACTTAAGGAAATAAATAATATCGAATTTACTTTTGATGATACATATGGCGAACAAAAGAAAAAAGAAAATTTCTCTGTGATTGGCGAGTTTCGTCGATTTAAACACATCCCAGTGGTAAAATAGGAAACAGTACGAATGATTTGCCAATATTTGAAAATCGAAGTCAACTTAAAAGATGAAGAAACAAATGAAAACTTTAAAAAAATTAAAGATGAAGAAGAACAAAAAAATTTAAAAAATAATGTTCCAATTGTTTACTCGCCTGCAGTATACAGTTTCTGTATTGCCTTGGGACTTGAGGCTCAATTATTCCCAAAACACCATCAATACATTAAAAAATTCTCAATTAAAAAACGAAAAAATGATTCAACAGAATGCATACCATCTGTTAAAACAAAAGCTGTATTTCTATTTTGTAAAGCACTCGATTTAAAAGCGAAACTCGTTGAATAAATCAAATTGAACTTTTAAAAAAACTTCTTGGATTCAAAGCACATTAAAAAAATCAAGATTACATCCAGCCATCACCCTATTCCAAATTTAAAAAAAAAATATTTACTAAGCCATAGAACGAACAGATATATTTAGAGAAAGTCGCAACATCAGGAAATGTAAGGAAATATAGAGAAAGGAAGACTTTAATTGTATTATATATTCATACATACATAGAAACAATTGTACATGCAATCATTTATATATAGATAGATAGCAGAATTTCATTTCGAAGAAGATATTTCATTGAAGAAATATCCAGGAAATAGAATCCAGCTCCAATATAGAATAAATAGCGAATAAGTATTTTTTCTTTGAATTATAAAATTATCAAGATTCAATTGCTTATTTCTCCAAGCGACAATTTTTAAAGAAGATAACACATTTCACACATTCAATATAACACATTTCACAGAAGGTAGTTAAACATAAACCAGACTTAAACTGAGTTATGCCATTTGGATTACAAAAACTTTAATCTCTAAATTATTCCAGCTCTCAACCAATAGCATGAAACTCTTTTCAAGAATGATTTATTTTTAATGCATCAGAGCCCTTTCTGCAAAAACTTGCATGACCGTACACAACCGCAAAAGCTTGACCAACATAACCAACTTGACCAACGCAAAAGCTTGCACACCGTAGATTTCACATTGTGAAAGCATTCATTCATTTTATGTTGTTGGCAAAAAAAATTAAAACTTTGAACACTTTTAATGGAAAAACATATTTACTGAAGCAATATCTTGTACATACTCATTTCAATCAAGAAAAGAAGAAAAAGGGAAAGAAATCTAGTTACAAAATTAAAATCTTTCAGAAAATTAAAATAAGAACTCTTTCAGCAGACGTTGGATGAAATACACACCGTAGGTTTCAATTTGTAAAAGCTTTCATTAACTTGTGCTGTTGGCAATTAAAAAAAACTACAAACACATTTATTGAAAAAAATATTATATTTACTGAAGCAATATTTGGTATATACTGATTGCAATCAAGAAAAACAGAAAAAAAAGTGGAAAAAATCTCGCTAAAAGATTAGATATTTCAACATTACACAATTGGAATTACAATTACATTGGAACATAACAGATTAAATAAAATCTTAATAATGTAAAGTGCGATTTATTGTTATATATTGTTTATTTTCAACAATAAGTATCTCATTTTAATCTTCTATTGTCAATCAATTTATTTATCACAAACTGCTTATCTGAGTGTTGCGTTATAATTACGTATGCCCTAATCCATTGAAATATATTGCAGCATTCATATAATTATTAAAAATGTTCTCATTTGAAAGCTTCGTTATTTTGAAGTTCATTCAACAACTTCATAAAGTGTTTGATTTCATCCAACAAGTTCCTGCGTTGTTCTTATTATTAACAGCAGAACACATCCTATTGATTTGCTTATATTTCAAATATGTCACTGTATCTGAAACACTTAAGGAACTGAATAATATTGTAATCACTTTTGATGATACGTACGGCAAACAAAATAAAAAATAAAATTTCCCTCGAATTGACGAATTTCGTCAATTTAATCGCATCCCAGTGGTAAAATCAGAAACAGTATGGACGATTTGCCAATATTTGAAAATCGGAGCCAACGCAAAAGATCAAAAAACAAATGAAAACTATAAAGAAATTAAAGATAAAGAAGATTAAAAAAATATAAAAAATAATGTTCCGATTGTGTACTCGACAGTAGTATACAGTTTCTGTATTGCCTTGAGACTTCGAGGCTCAATTAGCCCCAAAAAAACATCAATATATTCAAAAATTCGCAATCAAAAAACGAACATAATTCAACAGAATGTGAATTATGTTCGATTAGAGCTGTATTTCTAATGTGTTAGACACTGGATTTAAAAGCAAAACTTATTCGATAGATCAAATGGAATTTTTAAAAAAACTTCTTGGATTCAAAGCACATTAAAAAAAATCAAGATTTCATCCAGCCTTCAATCCAATTGCAAATTAAAAAAATTTTACCAAGCCATACAGCGAACAGAAGTTTTTGGAGGTTATATAAAACTTAATAATTTAATTGTACTAACATGTAAAATTTACTAAATCATACCAATTTCCGAATAAAACAGATTAAATCCAATGTTTTTTCAATTGCTATGCTTTTATAAAACGAAAGCTATCAAATGAAAATAACATGCAGTTTTCCAACTGTATCGTCGCAGCCATTGTCACCGAGGGGAGAGTCCAGGCTGCTGCAGACGTCATCAGACCAAAATTGGAATTACATTGGACACAATTATATTGGAACATTACATAATAATTAAAAACTCAATATTATAAAGTGTGAATTATTTTTATGTGTTGCTTATTTTTAAAACTTAAGAATCTCATTTTATTCCTCTATTGTCAATCACTTTATTTATCACAAACTGCTTATCAGAGTGTTGCGATATATTTACGGATGTTCTAATCTATTGAAATATATTGCAGCATTCATATAATTATTTAAAATGTTCTCATTTGGAAACATCATCATTTTGATTTTCAGTCAACTATTTCATAAATTGTTTGATTTTATCCAACAAGTTCCTGCGTTGTGTGCCTTTGTAACAGCAGAATACATCCTATTGTTTGCTTATATTTATGATATATCATTGCATCTGAAAAGTCTGAAACACTTAAGGAACTGAATAATATCGAATTCACTTTTGACGATACATACGGCGAACAAAATAAGAAAGAATATTTCCCTGGGATTGGTGAGTTTCGTCAAATGAAACGCATTCCAGTGGTCAAATCGAAAACAGTACGGATGATCTGTAAATCGTTGAGTATCGAACCCAATTTAGACGAAAATAAAACAAATGTAAACTTTAATAAAATTGAAAATAAAGTAAATTCAAAAAAATAAAAATAATAATGTTCCTATTGTGTATTCGACAGCCGTATACAGTTTCTGTCTTGCGTTGAGTTTAGAGGCTCTATTAGACCCACAAAACCATCAGCCCATTTAAAAATTCGAATTCAAAAAACAAAAAAATGAAAAGAATTCTTCAGAAATTATTGCCTACAGTTAAATCAAAAGCCGTATTTTTAATGTGTAAAGGACACGATGTAAAAGCAAAACTTATTCGATAGAACTTTTAGAAAACTTCTTCGTTTCAAATCACATTTAAAAAATCAAGATTTCATCCAACCATCAATCCTATTGCAAATTTTAAAACAAAAATTACCAAGCCATAGAAGGAAGTATTTAGAGTTTGTATAAAATATAAATTTCATTGTACTAATTTGTAAAATTTACTTAATCATGCCAATATCCGAATAAAATATATGAAAATCCAATGTTTCTTTCAATTTCTATGCTTTTATAAAACAAAAGCTATCAAATGAAAATAACATGCAGATTTCGAACTGTATTTTATTTTACTAAATACAACTGACGTCAGGAAATGATAGACAAATGATAGATTATACAGTAACAGAGATCTCAATGATATAAATTGTGACTGATTGTTATATATTTTTTATTTTAAATAATAAGAATCTCATTTTATTCCTCTATTGTCAATCAATTTATTTAACAGAAACTGCTTATTGGAGTGTTGCGATATATTTACGGATGTTCTAATCCATTGAAATATATTGCAGCATTCATATAATTATTTAAAATGTTCTCATTAGGAGTCATGATCATTTTGAATTTCAGACAGCTATTTCATAAAGTGTTTGAATTCATCCAACAAGGTCCTGCATTTTGCTTATTAATAACCGCAGAATACATCCTATGGATTTGCTTATATTTGAAATACATCACAGCAACAGAAAAATGTGAAACACTTAAGGAACTGAATCATATCGAATTCACTTTTGATGATACATACGGCGAACAAAATAAAAAAGAAAATTTCACTGGGATTGGCGAGTTTCGTCAATTGAAACACATCTCAGTGGTAAAATCGGAAACAGTACGAATGATTTGCCAATATTTGAAAATCGAAATCAACTTAAAAGATGAAAAAATAAATGAAAACTTTAAAGAAACTAAAGATAAAGAAGAATCAAAAAATATAAAAAGTAATGTTCCGCTTGTGTACTCAACTGCCGTATACAGTTTCTGTATTACGTTGTGGCTTGAGGCTCAATTAGACCCCAAAAAAACAACAATGCATTCAAAAATTCGCAATTAAAAAACGAAAAAATGGACATAATTCAACAGAATGCATACCGTCTGTTAAATCGAAAGCTGTATTTCTAATCTGTAAAGCACACGATTTAGAAGCGAAAATTATTGAATAAATCATATTGGACTTTTCAGAAAACTTCTTGGATTCGAAACACATTATAATAAATCAAGATTTCATCCAGCCATCAATCCTACTGCAAATTTAAAAAAAAATATTTACTAAGCCATAGAACGAACAGAAGTATTTAGAGAAAGTCGCAACATCAGAAAATGTAAGAAAATATAGAGAAAGGAAGACTTTAACTACATTATATATTCATACATACATAGAAACAATTGTACACGCAATCATTTGTATATAGATAGATATATAACTGAATTTCATTTCGAAGAAGATATTTCATTGAAGAAAAATCTTGAAAATAAAATCAAGCTGCAATATAGAATAAATAGCGGATAAGTGTTTTTTCATCGAATTTTAAAAATATCAAGATTCAATTGCTTAATCCTCCAACCTGCAATTTTTAAAGAAGATATTATATTTCAAAAAAATATAACACATTTCACGGAAGGTAGTTAAAAATAAACCAAACTTAAATAGACCTATGCCATTAGGATTACAAAAATTTCTATCTCCAAATTATTCCAGCTCTCTACCAATAGCATGAAACTCTTTTCAAGAATTAGTTATTTGTAAGGTTTCAGAACCCTTTCTGCAGAAGCTTCGATAAAATACACTGCGTCGATTTCAATTTGTGAAAGCATTCATTCATTTTATGTTGTTGGCAAAAAAAAAAAAAACTTTGAATACTTTTATTGGAAAAACATATTTACTGAAGCAATATGCTGTACATACTTATTGCAATTAAGAAAAGAAGAAAAGAAATCTCGTCACAAAATTAAAATATTTCAATAACTGGAGTCTTTTATATAAAATTTAAATTCCATTGTAGTAACTTGTAAAATTTACTAAATCATGCCAATTTCCGAATATAACAGATGAAAATGCAATGTTTGTTTCAGTTCCTATGCTTTCATAAAATAAAATCTATCAAATGAAAATAACATGCAGTTTTCGAACTGTATTATATTATACTAAATACACCTGACATCTGGAAATGATAGACAAATAATGAATGAAACTAATTATTCATTGATATTATCCTATTTGTAAACAATCGTACATGCAATCATTTATATATAGATAGCAGAATTTCATTTCGAAGAAGACATTTGAATGAAAAAAGAAAACAGTAAGTAGAATCCGGATAAAATATAGAATAAGTAGCAGAGTAATAGTTTTCTTTGAATTATAAAAATATCAGGTTCCTTTTGCTTACTGTTACAATTAACAATTTTTAAACAAGATATTATATTTACAATAATAAAACACGTTTCACAGACGATACTTAAAAGTAAAACAGAGTAACTGAAAATGACCTTTATTCCATTTGGATTGCAAAACCCGCTAGTGATTTCATAAAACAATTTTAAAGAATGGTTTATGTATTAACACATTCAGCAGAATCTTGGATGAAATACACATCGTAAGTTTCAATAGAAAGCTCTCATTCATTTTATGTTGTTCGCAATAAAAAACCACTTTAAACACTTTTATTGAAAAAATATTATGCTTACTGAGGCACAATATCTTTTATATACTGATTGCAATCAAGCAAAAAGAGAAAAAAAGGAATAAAATCTCGTTACAAAATTTAAACATTTAAAAACTAGAGTCCTTTATATAAAATATAAATTTCAACATTACACAATTGGAATTACATTGGAACATTACACAATAATTAAAATCGCAATAATATAAAGTGCGACTGCGTACTTCATATTGGCAATGAATTTATTGATTAGAAACTGCTTATCTGAGTGTTGCGTTATATTTACGGATGTTCTAATCCAGTTGAAATATATTTGCAGCTTTAATATATTAAAGTTGCAAAATATTCAACTTATTAAAATGTCCTCATTTGAGAGCATCATCATTTGGAATTTTATTCAACTATTTCATATAATGTGTGAATTCATCCAACAAGATCGTGCGTTGTGCTTAGTATTAAAAGCAGTATACAACCTATTGATTTACTTATATTTCAAATATGTCATGCATCCAAAAAGTCTTAAACGCTTAAGGAACTGAAGAATATCGAAGTCACTTTTGATGATACATACTGCGAACAAAATAAAAAAGAAAATTTCCCTGGGATTGGCGAGTTTCGTCAATTGAAACGCATCCCAGTGGTAAAAGCGGAAACAGTATGGATGATTTGACAATATTTGAAAATCGAAGCCAACTTAAAAAGATGAAAAACAAATGAAAACTTTAAAGAAATTAAAGATAAAGAAGATTCAAAAATACAAAAATAATGTTCCGATTGTGTACTCGACAGCCGTATACAGTTTCTGTATTGCGTAGGGCGTGAGACTCGATTAACCCCAAAAAGCCATCAATGCATTAAAAAATTCGCAATTAAAAACGAAAATGAACATAATTCAACTGAATGTATACCATTTTTAAATAAAAGCTGTATTTTATTTGTAAAGCACTCGATTTAAAAAGCGAAACTTGAATAAATCAAATTGAACTTTTACAAAATTTCTTGGATTCCATGCACAATAAAAAAAATCAAGATTTCATCCAACCATCAATCCTATTGAATATTTTTTAAAAAAATTTACTAAGCCATAGAACGAACAGAAGTATTTAGTGAAAGTCGCAACCGTTAAGGAAATATAGAGAAATGAAGACTTTAACTATATTATATATTCATGCATACATAGAAACAATTGTGCACGCAATCATTTATATAGAGATGGATAGCAGAATTTCATTTCGAAGAAGGTATTTCATTGAAGAAAATCCAGCAAATAGAATCCTGCTCCAATATAGATAATAGCGGATAAGTGTTTTCTTCGAATTTTATAAATATCAAGATTCAATTGCTTATTCCTCCAACCCACAATTTTTAAAGAAGAAATTATATTTCAAAAAAATATAACACATTTCACGGAAGGTAGTTAAAAATAAACCAGACTTAAACAGAGTTATGCCATTTGGATTACAAAAACTTCAGTCTCCAAATTATTCCACTTCTCAACCAATAGCATGAAACCCTTTTCAAGAATGATTTATTTTTAATACATCAGAACCCTTTCTGTAGAAACTCGGATGAAATAAACACCGTAGATAACATATTGTGAAAGCATTCATTCGTTTTATGTTGTTGGCAAAAAAAAAAAATCTTTGAACATTTTTATTGGAAAAACATATTTACTGAAACTATATCTTGTACATACTGATTGTAGTCAAGAAAAAAAGAAAAAAGGAGAGAAATCTAGTTACAAAATTTAAATATTTCAAAAAAACTGGGGTATATTTTTAAAATATAAATTTCATTGCACTAACTATTAAAATTTACTAAATCTTGCCAATTTCCGAATAAAACAGATCAAAATGCAATGTTTGTTTCAATTTCTCTGTTTTCATAAAACACAAGCTATGAAATGAAAATAACATGCAATTTTTGAACTGTATTGTATTTCCCTAAATACAGCTGCATTGTGGAAATGATAGACAAATAATGAATTTCATTCATTATTTGTAAGCAATCGTACAGGCATTCTTTTATATATAGATAGATAGCAGAATTTTATTTCGAATAAGACATTGCATTGAAAAATACCAGCAAAAAAGAATTCAGCACCAATATAGGATACGTAGATGTTAAATGGTTTTCTTGAAATTATAAAAATATCAAGTTAATATTGCTTAATGTTATAGTTAACAAGTTTTAATGAAGATATTATATTTAAAATAATCAAACACATTTTACAGAAGATACTTAAAAGTAAACCAGAGCTAAACAGCGTAACTCAAAAACAGCTTTATTGCATTTGGTTTACAAAAACCGCAAACTTCAGTTATTTCATGACAGCCTTTAAAAGAATGGTTTATTTTTAATGCATCAGAAGCTTGGATGAAATACACCCCGTAGATTTCAATTTTGTGAAAGCTTTCATTCATTTTATATTGTTGGCAAAGAAAAAAACTTTACAAATTTTTATTGAAAAAATATTATATTTACTGAAGCAATATGTTGTATATAATGATTTCAATCGAAAAAGAACTCTAGGTACAAAATCAAAATATTTCAATAACTGGAGACCCTTATATAATATACAAATTTCATTGTACTAACTTGAAAAATGTACTAAATCATGCCAATTTCCGAACAAAACAGATGAAATTGCAATGTTTGTTTCAATTTCTATGCTTTATTAAACAAAAGCTATCAAATGAAAATAACATGCAGTTTTCGAACTGTTTTCTATTTTACTAAATACACCTGACTTCTGAAAATTATAGACAAATAATAGATTATACAATAACAGAAATCTAAATATCACTTGTGACTGTAATGCTTTGTTGATTTTAAACAATAGGAATTTCATTTTATTCTTCTATTGTCAATCAATTTATTTATTCGAAACTGCTTATCTGAGTGCTGCGTTATATTTACGGATGTACTAATCCATTGAAATATATTGCAGCATTCATATAATCATTAAAAATGCTCTCATTTGCAAACAGCATCATTTTGAATTTCATTCAACAATTTCATTCAACAATTTCATCAAGTGGGTGAATTCAGCCAGCAAGATCCTACTTTATGTGCGTTTGTAACAACAGTATACATCCTATTGGTCTGCTCCTATTTTATATATGTTACTGCATATGAAAAATCTTAAACACTGAAGGAGCGGAATAATATCGAATTCACTTTTGATGATACATACGACCAAGAAAATAAAAAAAGAAAATTTCATTGGGATTGACGAATTGCGTCAATTGGAAACGCATCTAAGTGGACAAATCGAAAACCGTATGGATGATTTGCCTATCTTTGAGTATCGAAGACAACTTAAAAGAGGAAAAAGCAATTGAAACTTCAATGAAAACAAAAATAAAGAAAAATTCAAAAATAAAAATAATAATGTTCCTATTGCGTACTCGTCAGCCGTATACAGTTTATGTCTTGCATAGGGTTTAGAGGTCCAATTAGCCCCAAACCATCATTCTATTAAAATTCGCCCTAAAACAAAATTAAATAATTTCTTCAAATTATTTCAGTTCTCAACCAATAGCATGAAAACCTTTTAAAGAATTATTTATTTTAATTGCATCAGAACCCTTTCTGCAGAAGCGTGGAGGAAATATACATCGTAGGATTCAATTTGTTAAACTTCCATTCATTTTACGTTGTTGGCAATAAAAAAAATTTGAAAACTTTTATTGAAAATATATTATATTTACTGAAGGAGCACGTTGTATATCATTGGAAAAATTACATTGAACATTACACAATAATAGAAAGTGTGAGTGATTGTTATATAGTTTATTTTAAACAATAAGTATCTCATTTTACTCTTCTTATTGCCAATCAATTTATTTATCAGAAACTGCTTTAATGAGTGTTGCGTTATATTTACGCATGTTCTAATCCATTAAAATATATTTCAGCATTCATATAATTATTTAAAATGTTCTTATTTGAAACATCATTTTGAATTTCATTCAACTATTTCATAAAGTGTTTAATTTCATCCAACAAGATCCTGCGTTGTGCGTATTATTAACAACAGAATCCTATTGATTTGCTTAGTATTTATATGTCACTGCATCTGAAATGTCTGAAACACTTAAGGCACTGAATAATATCGAATTCACTTTTGATGATGCATACGGCGACCAAAATAAAAAAGAAAATTTCGATTGGGCGAGTTTCGTCAATTGAAACGCATTCCAGTGGTCAAATCGAAAACAGTACGGATGATCTGTAAATCTTTGAGTATCGAAACAAATTTAGACGGTACAAAACAAAATGAAAACTTTAATGAAATTAAAAATCAAGAAAATTCAAAAATAGATAAATTCAAAATCTGCCTGGCAAATTTCCCTGATTTACCATGTGTGACCATGATAAGTTGCATTTACGTAACCCGACCGTCGACTGGACATCTACATTGATATCCATCATCATCCTCTTCCCAGTCAAATACTCTCCCAGGGCAAAATTCCATGGATCGGGCCCACATTCCAGCCCAGGATCGGACCCAGTTCTGTGGACTTGGCCGCAATGAAATCTCTTTGTTTTTTTCCCCACGTGGGATCGTTCCATAGAGGCAAGTGCTGACTGAAAACACTACTATCAAACATGCCACGTGTTCTACGCTGTGTGTTGAAAACACTGCATCAATGGTCGTCCGAGCTTTCATTGTATATTGAGCAATGTTATTTCTCAAAAGTCATGTAGTAAATCTCATACATTATTTTGCAAAATTTCATCCCTCCTTCGGTTCCCATATCAATATTGAAATCAAAGGCCAATACTATTTTGTAATCACGATTTTTACTGCCCATGCTCGTCATTGGCGTCGGTAATGCCATCGTCACTGATCCTGGTTTTGCGTATAAACCGGCCACACGTACTTTTGTTTTAAAGTTTGCAACCAACACGTGAATCCCCAGATCTTGATTTGTAAACATTTTCATTGCTTTCTACTATGTGGTTTAAAATGATGTTTGGATGTAAATGGACCCACCGCTAGGTCTTCGCCATGAAAGATCGCTTACTAAATGATGGTGATCGAAGCCATTAATTCGAATGGCCCTTAATATCGTCCACGTTTCAGACAACAGCAATATATCACTGTTCATAAAGCATGGGCCTGCTTCAATATCGTCGTAATGGGCACTAAGTGGTTGCATCGTTGTGATACATAATTTGTAATGTATTGGGATCACAATGTTTAAGCAGAAACTTAAATTTCTTTACAATGCTTCGTTCTCTTAAACGCTTCAGTTCTTGAAGAATGGGATCATCCTCATGTGGTGATGATGTAGGCGAGTAATTGTCCAATATGTACAGTCCGGCGGCGCTAATGACACGTGAGAGAGCCACATATAGAAGCCCCCTGGTCAAACCTTTGTTGAACCCGACAGCAGTCTCTTTAAAAGTAGCGCCTTGAGATTTGTGAATCGCCGCACTTGGCTGGGACCACATGACTGGAAAGTGGTTTCTAGCCACAGAAACCGCGTCGTTTTGATATGCTTAGACCCACTTATTGCAGAAAACGCGGTCAATTGGAGTCCAATCCAATCTTATTTTGAATAGCGTACCGAACGACTTGTTATCATTTCTCCTTTCCAATGTCCTTCTGGTTTCCGAAATCTAACCGCCATATCCTTCGAACCAATTTCACAACCAGGCAATTTCTACAACCATTTCAAACTTCGTACCAGGCCCAAAACTGCCGAGACATTCATCATAAGCTTTGTCGCGGTCGGATCTGTTTGATCTGTGACACCTACCTTTGCAAGCGGTTGATTGGAGTCCAGTCCAATCTTATTTTATTTTGAGGCTTGTAGGCGTTTCTCCTTTCCAATGTCCTTCTGATTTCCGAAATCTAACCAGATACGCTTGACTTGTATTCGATCCGACTCTTTACTAGACGATGAGGGACTGTAGGATATTCTGACGTTTCTTGGCACGACGTTCACGACGTAACGCATGATGTTCACGACGTAACGGAGGGGTCAGTTCAAACTTTTGCCACGCCAAAAGATTGTTGCGCGCGCACAGATTCGCGCTTGCGGCTCGCCCTCGAATCCCTTCGCTGCAACTTTTCCACAGACATTTCTCTAATCGCCGTTTACGCTCAGCTTCACGTATCTTTTACTTCATTTCAGGCAGCTGTCTGCTTCGTCGGGTGCTTTCAAGCCTCTGTGCTTCGTCGGGTAGTTTGGCTCGACCCATATCATTTTATTTTGCTTGTTGCACTTTTTGGATTGCACCACGAACCCTAACCAGGACAACAACATCATGTTCACACATGATGAAAATAAAAATAATACTGTCCCTATTGTGTACGACAGCCGTATAAGGTTCTGTCTTGCCTTTTGTTGGGTTTCGAGGCTCACTAGCCACAATAAAAAACAACCCATTTAAAAAATTCAAAAAATTTGGACACTTTTTATTGAAGAAATATTATATTTGCTGAAGCAATATGTTGTACATATTGAATGCAATTAAGAAAAGGAGAAAAAAAGGAAAGAAATCTAGTTACAAAATTTAAATATTTCAAAAACTGGAATCCTTCATATAAAATATAAATTTCAACATTACACAAATGGAATTACATTGGACACAATGACATTGGAACATTACCCAATAATTAAAATCCCAATAATATATGGTGTGACATATTGTTATGTGTTGTTTATTTTAAACAATAAGAATCTCATTTTATTCCACTGCTGTCAATCAATTTATTTTTATCAGGAACTGCTTATCTGAGTGTTGCGTTATATTTACGGATGTTCTAATCCATTGAAATATATTGCAGCATTCATATAATTATTAAAGTGTTCTCATTTGAAAGCATCGTCATTTTGAATTTCATTCAACTATTTCATAATGTGTATGAATTCATCCAACAAGATCCTGTGTTGTGCTTATTATTAACAGCAGAATGCCATCTATTGATTTGCTTATATTTCAAATATGTCACTGCATCTGAAAAGCCTGAAACACTTAAGGAACTGAATAATATCGAATTCACTTTTGATGATACATAAGGCGAACAAAATAAAAATGAAAATTTCCCTGGGATTGGCGAGTTCCGTCAATTGAAGTGCATCTAATGGTCAAATCGAAAACAGTATATATATATTATCTGTAAACTTTGAGTTATCGAGGACGTCCGTTAGACTTTAAAAATAAACCGCGCATGCACGCAAAAAAATGCTGAGAAGAAAAATTAAAAAAATAAAAAATAATAATGCAAAACTCTCCCCATTATGTATCCGAAACCCGACAGCTAAAAAATCGAAAACTTTAATGCAGAAAATTAAAAAAAATAAAAATAATAATGTGTTCCCATTATGTACTGACAGTCTTGGCGGATTTCTCAATTTGGGTTTAGGCAATGTTGGAACCCAAAAACCATCATTATAACAAACATCATAAAACATCAAGGCATTATTCTTGAGGCAATGTTTCAGGTGGACCCAAAAATATCATCAACACATTCAAAAAAATTCGCAATCAAAAAACAAAAAAATTAAAATAATTCTTCAAAAAGCTGTATTTTTTAATGTGTAAAAGGACTCGATATAAAAATCAAAACTTATTCAATAGACCAACCGAACATTTTTTGGATTCAAAAAGCCTTAAAAATATCAAGATCATCAATCCTATTGCAAATTTTAAAAAAAACTACCAAGCCATAGAACTAACAAATGTATTTAGAGATTATATAAAATATAAATTTCATTGTACTAACTTGCAAAATTTACTAAATCATACCAATTTCCGAATAAAACAGATGAAAATGCAATGTTTGTTTCAATTGCTATGCTTTTTATAAAACAAAAAAGCTATCAAAATGAAAATAACATGCAGTTTTCGCACTGTATTATATTTTACTAAATACACCTGACATCTGGAAATGAGAGACAAATAATGAATGAAACTAATTATTTATTTGTATTATCCTATTTGTAAACAATCGTACTTGCATTCCTTTAGATATTGCATTGAAAAACCAGCAAGTAGAATCTTGCAGAAAGAAGAGTTTCGCCAGAA
Organism: Caerostris darwini; assembly: GCA_021605075.1. NCBI lineage: Eukaryota > Metazoa > Arthropoda > Arachnida > Araneae > Araneidae > Caerostris > Caerostris darwini. The sequence goes on from BPLQ01015561.1 coordinate 30,664, forward strand.
GAATTTGCCATAAAAAGAATTTCAAAAAACTGCAGTCTTTTACAAAAATATAAATTTATTGTACTAACTTTTAAAAATTTACTAAATCATGCCAATTTCCGAATAAAACAGATAAAATGTAATGTTTGTTTTAATTTTGTGCATTTTATAAAAATAAAATCTATGAAATTTAAATTGTATATTGTTTCCGAATAGTATTATATTTTACCAAATAGACCTGACATCTGCAAATGACAGACAAATAATGAATGAAATTAATTGTTTATGTATTGGTGTGGGTACGGGTCACACGTTCGGATGCTGGATGGTGTGTGCAGGTTACAACCGGACTGTAAACAGGTGTGATTAGGTTGGATTCTTGAGGTACATGTTTGAGGCAAAACTAAATTTTTATCAATTTACACCAAATTTAAATTTAATTTTTTTTAAATTCAATTGTTATTAATTGTTTCATATGCCTAACGCCACTTATAGTAATAAGAAGTGCATTTTGGAAACGTGTGTGAATCTGCTATTTTTCTGAGTTTTTTTCACTTATAATACAATCCAGTTTCCTTGAAGATCAGTATCATACAGAAGTATGGAGAGTTTACTTGAAGATTTCAAAGAAATTATCGATACTTCGGTATGATAGCGGGGAAACTTTTTTTGAACATTTTTACAAAATTCATGGAAATGTTCCTGGTGTAATAAATCAATGTAAATTACACGTAAACAAAATACGTTGGCGTAAGATTAATCAATCACTGTACATACATCTCAAAGTACCAAATCAAGTCAAGTCAATCGCTGTAGATTTGAAAATTTGAACAATGAATTTCAGAAATCTGAATGTTAATTACCCATTAGATGGAAATAGTATGCTAATTTATTGACAAGTTTATATTACACTGAACATTTTATTATTTAGTAGATCTTTACAGACGATTTTGATTGGTTTGATTTGTCTCGCTACTGTGACATTTTGTGCACATTTTAGGCTAATTTGACCGGAACTTACAGTTTACCGTGGAGTACGAATCGTTAGCAAACATCCATGTAATCGCCAAAATTCGAACCTGAAACCTGTGGGACTAAAGGCCAGAACGCTAATTGGCCATCAGGCAGGACACGATTTTGAAATGAAAAGTCAGCCAGTTTAGCAAATCCATCTAACTTTCTATTCATTTAACAGAGTTTAATCAGATCTTTTGAAAAATTGTGTTGATATTTTATATCTGCTCATAAATAATGTTTATAAAAAGGAAAATGTTTTTACTGTTCCTTCATTTTTTACCGATTTTTTTTTTCTTTTAGTGTTACACAAAATATATACTGATATATATTTGTATATAAATATTATTTTGTATTAATAAAATTTTACTTTTCAATCGGGAGTAGCATTTCTGTTGAAAAGCTTTTAGGTATAGACAGGATACGATTAAAATCAAGAAATCGAATTCTGCACCATATTATTGTAAAATTCCTTCTTATTGTGTGGATTCACGAATATGAAATACTTTCTATTCATTCCTGAAGAACCATTTTAAACTTCCTAAGTCAATGTGGTGATTACAAAGTTGGCGAAGCCATTTGACTATTACTTTTATCACAGGGAGCTAATCAACATACAAGGCTAATTGTTTACAAAGCAGGCATAGCATGTAGAATTAGATCATTTGCGGAATTTTTGCCGGCCATTTTTAGAATTAGATTTGCAGGCCATTGCAAATCATTGTAGATCATTGCAGACCATTTGCAGACCATTTTAGAATTAGACCATTGCACATCGCCGGGAGCTAATCAACATACAAGACTAGCTATTTACAAAGCATGCATAACATGCAGAATCTATTAAATCAATGAAATATCACCATTATTATTGTAGACCACTATAACAAGGTTTCCTACCTCATATGAGACTTTTAAACCCTTACATCACGCAATTTTCAGTAATTTTGGCCTTTAGTAGGGGCGAGGGAAAGTGAATGGCAAACACACCACTGCATTGACATTGGAAATGACTTTTAAGATTGACACAAAAATCCACGCATCAAATGTAACTGAAATTTATATCATCAAGCAATACATCAATTTTTTTTTTAAATTCCTTGTCAAATTTTATTTGTTAACATAAAATTAATTTAGAGATTCATTAAGACTAAAGTGCTACTAATATGTGTGCTGTAATTATTTATCCGGAATTTTTAAATATATATTGCCTCACAATATTTTTAAAAATGAAAGCAGTATTCATTGTAATTTTAAAAATGATATCATTGTAAGATCAAAATTTGTTAATTAATTTATTTTTAATAAATTATTTAAAATAAATTAATTAAATATCATTTAATTAATTTTAAAATTATTAAAATTAATTTTAATTCAATTTAATTAAAATTTCATAGTTAAATTACTTTATTTAATTTTGATTAAATTAAATATAGTGTTTAATTTAATTACAAATAAGATATTTCTTAATTAAAATAAATTCAAGAGAAAGGCTTAGGCAAGATCAGGAAAATACTAAACTTTATCCAATAAACTCATCATTTTTTTCAATTCCTACTATTAGCTCACACTCTCCCTATATATATATTGTTCAAATTTTCAGTCGTTAATAAAATATTTTTTATTCATCCAAAAAGTTCAACATGCTTAAACTTGTAGTGGATGGCACTTGATGTTAATACAGTTTTTAAAATATTAATTCATTAATTAAATTTAATGAATTTATTTTAGTTTTATATGGGAGAAAAAAAAAATTATCTTAAATAAGACATTTGCAAGATATAAATTTAGAATAAATACCGTCAGTGGCATAAAGGTATAGCTGGAAAAAAATTTTACAGATTTTTTTCATTCTGGGTTCTAGTCAATCAAGGACGGAACAAAAATGAAAATGAAACCCAGAAAAAAATTAGTAAGAGAGATGGAAAGTGTGTATGTGTGAGAGAGAGAATTTTTTCTAACTTAAAAAATGAATGAAAATTATTTATAAGGGACTTTCTGCAATATAGTGAAAAAAAGTAGGAATTGACTTTAAAAAAAAAAATTTATATTACTTGTTTATATATTTCCTTAGTAATATTTTTTTAGTAGTTAATTCAAAAATTTTATTATTATTAAAAATTTTGTTATTACAAGAGAATCCATAGTAATTGATATCTCTGTAACAAAGAAATACCAAGGCATCTTCATTATCCAAAACGTTTTTAAATAGTTAATAAAGTAAATAAATATTGCTGGATTCCTTAAGAATATTAAGCTCGATAGAAATAGTATACTTAATCATAAAGGAATTCGCGATTTTTTTTTCAATAAAGTATCATACTTACAGATAACAAATAACATCAACAATATCTTGAGACTGTGGTTGACTTCTTCAGATGTTCCTTTGACAGGAAGTGTTAGTCTGTCAGAACAATCTATGGGCGATATCGAATCCTCCGAAAATTGAGTCTCATTTTGAGTGGAGCACCACTAAACTGAAAACTGTAATCACAGAAAAGTAATTAAATAATGTAAATAGGTTTAAAATTATTTTTATTAAATATTTTAAATAATTTTGATTTTTTTAAATATAAACCCTCATCATCATCAATATCACGACAGCCCAGGATGAGCGAAGGCTTTCCTTTGAAGAGATTTCCATACATTCATCTGTGTGACAAGGGTCTCTAGTTCTTTACCTCAGCATAGCAAAAATCTTTTTTCAACTGTATCTATCCGTCGTAATTTGATCGTCCTCTTCCTCTTTGTCCCTGTGGTTTTGCCAAAACGAGCCTTTCTACAGGTTTTAAATCATATATTCTAAATATATGAACAACCCAATTAAATCTATTGATCTTAATAAATTTAAAAGATCTGAGTCTTTAAAGCATTTATAAATTTCTGCGTCTTCTCCAACAATCACTTTTCCTAAAATCTCCAAGAATAGCCCTTAAAACCTCCTGCCACCATACCCAAATGGGCCTCATCAGATCAAATACTATAAACCCTAATAAAATTCAAAAACTCTCTGAAACTGTACTTTGTGTTATCAGGTTCGTAAATAGAAGATTTCCATTAAAAAATATTTTTTTAATGTGTTTATTCTTAAGAGGACATTGTATTTTCCGAATCGAAAATTGATCATTTTAACACACTTTTTATAACTCATCATAAATCTTACTCCTATTAGAGTGGCATTTCGGTGTTTTTTGGTGAAGTTTGATAAAATCTTCTTTTCATTTTTATAATTTAATTAATATATTTCTTAAAATGACATAAAATAGATTTTTTAAAAAATTGAAAAAATCGACAGAGTTACCTTTTTGTTTCCCACAATACAGTTTTTAAAAGATAAAATGTAGAACTTAATTTATTATATCGAATAAAAAATAAATCATATGTTTACTCTGCAAGCCTCAAATTGTAAAGATATCTAATATTTATTATTTTTTAAATAAAAAGAAAACAAAAAAAAAATTTAAATTGTTAAAATTTTTCATATTTATCGTGCTATACAGTCTGGAGTAAAAACTTTAAGGCCAATAGACATTTTTGAGAAAATGGAAACATTTAAACTGGAGGAATTAAAATACCATTTGATTGATAATTATTGAGCTTAAATAAAAGTAAAAAAGTAGAAAATTAATTTGCAAATATTTTATTATTAGAAAATATTACAGAACACACAGATGAATATTTGAGCCTGAGTAAAAACTTTAAGGCCAACATAGAAAATAACATATAAGAAAAAATTACAAACTTCTTAGAAGGTTGTGTACTTCGAATATTCTTGTTTTCATGGATGAAACGAGTTTTTGACAAAGGGTGGGGTCGGTTTTATACCATTCATCTTTGATAGTAGATTTCAGCTCTGTTGATGTAAAATGTCTCCCATTTGCATAAACTCTTCTTGCTAAGTCAGCCCAAAGGTTCTCGATTGGGTTGAGGTCAGGTGATCTAGCTGGCCATTTCACAGTTTCAACATTGTTGACTTGGAACCAATTTTTGTGCTGTTACTCGAATGGATCGGTGCATTGTCTTGCTGATATTTCCAATTTTCTCCAGCAAGACATTCAGCATTTGGCAAAAAGATGATTTGTTAGGACATTTTGGTATCCTTGTGAATTCCTTCTACCTGAAACGAATGCAATTGAGCCCACACCATTGTAAGAAAACAGCCCCAAGTCATGACAGACCCTCCACCTAATTGGCGCTTCGAGAATATTACTTTTTTCATTTCTTATATCATGCCAGTAGAAATTCCAGCCATCTGGTCCATCCAAATTCCATTTTTTTTCGTCAGAAAAAAATTATTTCTATCCATTGGTTGTCCCAGGTCATGACTTTCTGGCCAAAGCTCAAACGCTCTATTTTGTGTCTCTGCAGTAACTGAAGCTTAGTCAATTTTGCTGTATAAGTGTACCTTCTAATTGTGTTATAAATCGCTTTTTGACAAACTTTTAAACCTGTCGTAGGAATCAGTTTCCTGGTTGAGTACTTTCCAGTAGATGCAAGTTGGCAAACTCTTCTTTCATCACGCGAGGACAAAGCTTTAGTCTTCCCCCAGTATTCTTTTTACCATAATTGTCTTTCAATTTTAAAAAACTGTTGACTACAGTCTTTGATCCTCCTATCTTTATCGCAATAGCACGACTACTCATTCCTGTTGAAGACAAAGCTTCGATCTGTCCTCTTTCATGAGTTAACTTCTTACCCTTCGCCATCTTCACAAAGATCACCAATACTTCGAAGAAACGTATGACAAATATGAAAATTGCAGCGTTGTCACAAGCTAGTAGTTGCAATGTTAATTACACGATTATATTATATTTATTTTTAAAAAATGACTGGTGGCCTTAAAGTTTTTACTCAGGCAGAAATACTAACTTTGTAAATAACCACATGTTTCTCATAATTATGTATTTACAAATTATGTTTATAGCATTTATTTCTTATCAATGAACTTTAATAATTAATATTATTTGAATCCCTTTTATTTCATTTTACATTTTCAGAAAAAATTTTACTGGCCTTAAAGTTTTTACTCAGGCTGTATATATTAAAATATATTGATCGTATTAACAAAACTAAGGTTAACAGAAGGAAGGTAAATAGTCGAACATTCACACGAATTTTATAACTCTACAGTCAACTTTTTTTGGCGAAATAAGGTTACCTAAAATAATATTCAACCATCTTTAGATATTTTGTTAGTATATAATTGAATAGAGAGATAAGAATTTAACGTTGAATGATAACGAAAATTTTATTATTTTGATAGATGTTGAATTTTAAAATTTTAGTATCATATTAAAAATTTTTTAAGTTTCATGAAAATAACTTAAAATAAATATGTTTTAAAATATTATAATATAAAATACCAAGTAGTAAATTAAGATTTTAGAAATGATTTCTAATCCGATATCTGAAACATTTCCTTTTCTTTAACCTTGGTGTTTATACATAGGTAAATTTACAAATGGCTTCTCATTTACAATTCAAAAGTATGGCAATAAATAGTAATAATAATAATAACAATCTTTTTTTTTTTATTTTTCATTTACTAAAACTAATATCGAAAAGATTGAATACTTGGTAAAATAGCAGAATAAGGCCCGTTGGATTTTGGCGACAAAAAATTTTCGCCAAAGTGTGTCAAGTAACGGTTGTGATTGTAAGTGTAGTGAATCGCAAACAAAATAAGAAACCCATTCTACCACATTTTGTGACTTATCGCTCAGTTGGCACCACAAAACTCGCCAAATCCCAACTGTCCATATTTTGCGTTTCGACCAAATACTTCATCAGCAAACTTTAACAACCTTTAACTTAATTATTAAACAAATTTCTGTGAGAAAGTTATCAAAAAATATGTCGATAATGTGGGACAATACTAAGTAATATTAATATTCAGATTTTTTGAATTAAAAAAGTATTTGAATTATAATAGTTATATAGCTAAGTTTAAGCTTTAGATTTATATGGAACATTTTCTTTGGACGTTAGATATCTTATGATTGCTTGCATTTTTAATTATCATTTTGGATAATTGTTTGGATATCAATTGGCATGGATGTAGTATAAGAGTCAACAATTTTAGAGATAAAATGTCGCGGCATATCCAATCCATTTCCAAAAAATGTTGATTTTTTTTTCTAAAATAAATCGCCAAATACAGTTGAAAATAAAATTTTGGTTTCGGAAATCAATATCTTCCCCATACTACATCTCAGACATTATCTTAATATAATGATTACAACACGTACTTGTCAAAAGTGTCATCTGGCAAATATAACATGTAAATTTAAAATTTAATGTTATGTTTCCGTTAGATGGACATTACTTCGGGTCAAATATAAATGCCACTAATTCATTTTCAGCCAAAAACGTAAGAATAGAAGGAAATATGGCAACAGAATAATATTTAATCAAATCATTAAATTAGTTAAATTTGAATTCGTTATGAATTTCGGCACCAATTTTTGTGGCACCAAATGTGCGATAGATCATCAAATTTGGTAATGCATGTTTTTGTACTCTTTGCAATTCACTTCACTTACAATCGCAACCCCTTACTTGGTGCACTTTGGCAAAAAGGTTTCTTGACGCCAAATGTCAACGCCCCCTAATCTACGATTTTGGCTGAATTTCATCAGCCATTTTATCTTTTTTACCGTTGTGCGAGATTTGATATTTTTAACTCTAACTCTAAATAATATTTGTTTTTGACTGAAATCGTCGAAAAAAATTGCTTTTCTGACTCCATTTTTGTTAGTTGGCAAAATTGGATCCCTAAATATCATTTTATTCAAAATAATATTACTTTTTAAAATAAATTTTTTACTTACTTTGGATGAACTTCAGCAACAGAAGAAGCCAATTCTTTCAAAAGCGGATGTTGCATTTTTTTTTTAATGAAAATCACATTGGATGCATTTATTTAATTTCTAAATCTGCTATTTCGTGTTCATTGTGAGAAGAATAAATTGATCTTAGCCTATTAAAATAATACAACGCATGCTTTTTTTGTAATATTTCTTTAAACATTTATTTGATTTAATATTAATCCATATAAAAATCACTTCATGATGCCACAATAAAAAACGATATTTATTTATCACTCTCATGATTAGATTCAAATCGTTACGTGATATTTATTTAAACATAAATATTAAGCATATTATTATTTAATAGAAAATTTTAAGGAAATTTTCAATTTTAGTTATTTAATGTATATCATGGTAATTTTTTTTTTCCACAAATTTGAATATTTGCTCCAGATAAATCTTTTACGATTTCAAAGAAACATACTGAAGCTGGATTTCATTTTGCTATGTACATTTTTATTTCCAAAATTCTTCAATTTAGGCAAATTATGAAAATAATATTTTAAATATGATCAATTAAAATTGAATGAAATCTATTACATTCAAAAAGGTTGTTAAAAATGACATTAAAACAAAATAAAATATAGAATTTTTTAATTCATTTTTGCAATAGCCTGTTTAAAACATAATAGATATTTATACGTAAATCAACCAAAAGCAACATTTAGATGAAAAAAATAGTAAATGCATAAATGAAAGCTAGTATTTTTTTTTAACTCAGATTAATATTAAAATGAGATAAGTATCAAATAGAATACAAAAACAATTGCGGCATTTACTTAATTAATTTTGGCGTTTAAAAGCTTAAATATCATGAGTATTTTAATTTAATTACTTAGTGAAAAAAGGTTTTTAATACGCAAGGACTTTGAAAATTAATGTAAAAGGTAAAGCAAACTGATATTCTTTTTTTTTTTTAAATAATGTCTTAGAATTGGAATTTCTCCTCTTTTACACACCATGCCGCTGCTTTGAAATAATAGCTATTCATTCCTAAAATTTAATCACTTGCATGATCGAAAGTATTTGTATTCGAAATTTGTTACAAACAGATGATACGGTATAGTTTAAACCAAAAATGCAAATATGATGAAATAGATAAAAATTACATATCGCACTAAATTTCCATGATAGGATGATGCCGAATATGTCTCCGTAAGCAAAAAAATTTCATGGCCTCGATCCTGATGTACAAATGCTCATCGATTATGTAATAAAACCAAAAAATTTCAATCAATTACGATAAAATTTCTAGGAAATCTAAAAGACCTCATTGGCACTGTTAATTCAGAATTCAAGAACCAGGTAAAAAGGAAACTTTCAGGATCCTTTCTTGAAACTTCCTCTAACGAGGAAAGGCACCGAAATCACACCAAATTTCTCAAGTTCCAAGAAATTGAATTCTTCAAGATTATCCCTAAAAACATCAGACATTTGAAAGCAAGGGATAATCCATCGACACTATTGAAATCACAGACTCTAGCTTCTTTCCAAAAAAAAAAAAAACTGCAATACAGTAGAAAGAAAGTCTAAACTCCCAGTTCTCGCGTAGCAAGTTATCGTATCACGCAGGCCCGAAAATAATAGAATTTTCGACTCATAAAGACTACTTTTACCTCATTGCACAAATAAAAAGTTTATTAGCAAGCTTGGTGCCACACATTGTTTCAAGTGCAACGACTTCCATCATGGAAGTAGAAACTGCAAATGCCTGAAATGTGGAAAATCCAATCACATTCAAGAGAAAAATGACAATTCTATCTCCATCAACTATAGAATGTAGGGTCATCATGCTGTCTAACCCCACAAAAAAAAAACTTTTCATCAACAAGGGAGTAAGTAAAATACATTCCAACTGAAAAAGTCTTTTAACAGTAGAAGAATCGTCAATATCATTTAGCAGAAAATACATTTCCTCATCAGCTCATCCATATATTTACACTTGATAACATTTTGAAAATGTACAGATTTTAGCCAATATTTAATGAAAAATATGAATATTTTCTATAGTTACGAAAGTTTTCATAATGTGATGCCACTAGTTTGATAATATAATTTTTTCACATATTGAATAGTATGAAAAAAATGTGGACAAATTATCACTAATTTTAATTGTAAAATACCATCGAATTTTAAAATAAAAAAAATGATGTATAAATAAAGCTTCAGAAATAAAGATATTAATAAGAACCTATCCATTTTTATTTTGCTAGATGATCACAGTGTAAACCCAATTTTATTTGTCAAGTAACCAAGAACAAAATAATGCTGGATGTGAGAAAACGTTAAATTGGGATTGGACAAAAACAAAATATTGAACATGAAAAAAAAATTACTTAGGCTATATACTTTTTTACTATAATATTTTTAAACAATGGCTTTATAAATTATGCTTGAAAGAATGGGTTATATTCTTTTTGCGTTTTCATTTAATCAAACACATAAAAAATTTGTTTCATTTTCATTGGTGTTATTGAAATTCGCTTTTCTATTGAAGAAAATCACTTTCTTTTTGGTGCCATATTTTCGACATCCAGTCTCGAAAATTCTCTTCAAAATGTACTTCTACAGCTACAATAAAAAACAAAGACTGTAACATCAGATTAGTAAAAATATCGGTCAGCCGAGATTCTAAGAATCTGTCCTTTGTCTTAAAGGGTAGCATTCTTTTTTTTTTTCTTCCTGCTCAAAAAGACAGACGATTTTGACAATGGCATATGAAGGAGGGTGCTGTGTGACCTGGTCCTGAGTACCAGCTCTAAGAGAATGACAAAAAAATGGTTAGTTTTGTGATGATACACCTTTTTGTTGCATAAAATGGATATTCTGCAGTTTTTGGTTCTGCTTCCGCCAAGACCCTTTTTCGTGCCAAAGGGCGATGATCATTTCAACTCGGTTTGTTACACATTTCCGGAAACCTTGTTTTTTATGACGACTTGTCTGGCTGTCCCTTTTTTTTTTTATTTTATTTATTTTTTATTAATATCACATCTGGTGGTGTTCTTATGCTCATCTTGTATTTGTGCTACAAATTTATTTTTTTTATTACACTTTACAAGTTTATACAGGTAAGTTTAAGTTTATTAATATTTAAATTTTAATCACTAGATTGTTAATATAACTAAGCCAATATACACTTGTAAAGCAGGTTATGATAGACTGATTAGTATATATTAAGAAAACTACCTCTATTTGTACTTGTCTTTAACTAATAGTCCAAAATTAGATTTCAAGATTCCTTTAAATAATATTTTTAAAAAAACACTCTCACATTTTTTAGTATACAATTTCGATGATTTTATGATTCAATGTTATGAAGAAATGATGCTTAGTTAATAAACAGTATTTTATTTTATATATTTTTATTTGAAATATAAATTAATATTTTTAATATTTCAAAAAATATAATTTAAAAAACACAATAAGATTTTAAATGTTTTTATCATTGCTTTCAAACTTTAGCTGCAAAATTTAAATTATTCAGGAAATAAAAATGATCAAATTTTAATTTTAAAAAATAATACTATGTGATAAATTGCCATAGCAATATTATTTCAAACATTTAAATTTAATTTTATAACAGAATCATTTGTTTTGAAATACTATTTTTATGTGTCACAATACCAATCATCCATTTTGGAATTATTAGAGCAAATTATCAATAAATCTAGATGTTTACTGAGCTGTTCTGATAGAAATTAAAATTCATTTAATCAGACTCAGCAAATTTTTTTATATAGTTCATAATTATTTATTTTAAATATTACTCTGAAGCAAGTAATAACATTAAAATCACACTTAAAATTATTAACAAATATTTAGCAAAAATATATAATTATTTAATATGTATTAGTAAGCTAGATTACACTCATTAATTTAATCTGCAAAAAAATTTTAGCTATCTTTCCCTTCATTTATCCAACATCCATTTATGCATTATACTAACCAATATTCAAAAAAAAATGTTTTGAATTATATTGAATTAATATTGTAAACTTAAATTTCTATTGATTTTAAAAATTGTAAAAAAAATTGATTCATGCTTTTCAATACTTTTATATTTTTAAAATTGACTCTAATGTATTTACTATTATAATGGCTCATATCAAAAAATTAAAGAAGACAAAGAAAATGAAACTTAATGCATTTAATCAGACTAAAAACAGATTTGACAAATCTTCAAAAAATATAACACACTCCATATTTGTAAAATGATTATAAGTTGTTTTACAATGTTAAACATTTGCTAGATTAATTCGTGACATACAAAAACATTTACAACCCATTCAGAAAGAATAAAGCACTTACATATATTTATATCATATAAGTAATCTCTGAAAGGACATTTTGCAATAACAAGTAAAATCTTGAAATAAATGACTAGGATAGATTAACTTCTTTATCTATATAACTTATGAAAAGATGACAAAACGCTTTTAATTTTTCTAAGCAATATTCAGCTATGATGTATAAATTATTCTTTGAGCACTGAGTTGTTTCTTAACATACGAATTTACAAGTTTAATTGAAGCACAGGAAAAATTGAAAACAAAATAATACTTTTAACTGAATATTTCAGTAACAAAAATGAGTAGTAAAGCTTAATATAAAGCAGATTAATTCAAACAAAATAAACTTATATTACAAAATAGCCATAACCTAGGACAAGTTATATTACAAATAAAGTATTTTTATTATAACATATAATTTAGAAATAAAAAAGATAAAAAGTAATAAAAAAAAAAAAAGGTAATTTTTTTTTAATCTGAAATTTTTGTGTAAAAAAATAATTTTCATATTATATTAATTATAAAAACATTTATATTGTAGTAAAAATATTATTTCATAAAATTTGATGAAAAATTATTCACAAAAATATGTTAAACATAGTAAAATATACAAATTTTAAATGATAAAATTTATGAAAAAAAAAATAAAAAAAGAAAAGTGAAAGTGAAGCTTGAATAACAAAAAAAAAAATTAATTATCAGTTCAAATTTACAACCATTACAAATATTAACAACTTAAAAGTAGAACAATTTTTATTAAATCTTGAAGGATATTTCATTTTAAATCACACTACATCATTCCAAAATCCTGTTACGAAAATGAAATAAGATTTAGAAAAGATTAAGCATAGTTGTAATTATTTTTAATTGGACGATTTTGCTAATAATAAATAAATGGTTGCATTAATTTTTGTCATACCAATTTCATTTTAATTTATATAGAAATTTTATGTATAAAAGAAACTAAAAATATTCTCTAAGCATGCTTTTAAAAAGAAAATTTTTAATCAAAGCTTAAATTAAAGCTTTCATAAAAATTCTTCCCATATAATATCACAAATTTTCAATGAAAATTCAACTGCAATTTCAACTAACTGAGAATATTATAATCTTAATTAACTGAAAACTAAATCTGCAACAAATAGCATTAAAGTGAAATAAATTTTAAGGTAATTAAAAAATGATTAAATTCATTTTGAATTTAATTAAAATTAAGTATAATTAACTTTAAAATAATTAATATAACACCATATTACATCGATTAATCTGCAAAAATTTTAATAAAATTGAAAATATGGATTATGACGAGATTTTTAGATATACATACAAGAAATGAAAACTCCTTGGCAATTTTGTCAAAAAAAATCACCATGAACTTGAAACAAAATATTTGAGTATTAAATAAAGTCAGGATGATGTGTTTACATTATCTTTCAAAGAATAGTCAAATATTTTTTTCTAGTGAATGGAAATAATAACAGAAAAAAATCAATAATAAATAAATATTATCAATAAATAAGACGACAAACGCAGAGCATTATCATTTAAAAAATAAAGCATCGTTTATTTTTTAAATAGTTATTCAAAATTAATATAGTTTATAGTAAAAATATGTAATGTATTTAAAAGTATCACTTTTTTAAAATAATATGATGCACAATAAAGGAATTATTCTTTAAAGTAGAATACAGTTTTTAGGATAGACAAAAATTTATTATTTATTATTATTTTTTATAGTTTTAAGTGGCAAAGAATTTCCAATTCTAATTTTTAAATTATCTTTAAATGATAAATATAATACAACCTAAAAAAGCAAGAAAACTAGCAATAAATAATAATAAATATCGTTAAAAGAATTTGAGCTCATTTTTAATTCATAGGAACATTCTGATATGAAAAATAATAAAACATAATAAAAATACAAAAATAACAACCATTCAAATCACATTATAAAGAAACACATATCGATATTTTAAGTTGTGTTCACGCATTAAAATTTATTTCAGATTCTGAAAAAAATTTAAAGAATCAATATGGTTAAAGTAAATTCAATAAAATGCTAATTTTATAAACAAACAGCAGGACATTAACAGCTCATTTAAAGTAACAACATGGCATATTTTAATTAAAACCTTTTTGAAATATATTAACTACAATATTTCACTCCAAATGAAGCAAATTGCAAATATTTTTAATTTTGGGGTAAAACACTTATGCACATAACAAGAATAACATTCACATCCTTGAAAATTTAGAGAACTTCAATAATTACATGAATAACAAATAATACGTCATATTCAACATTTGATTTATATATATATATACTTTTTTATAAATATATAAACGTACAGATCTATAAAAAAATGGTAGAATAGAGAGATTGGCAAATTTTAGCTGAAAATGACGATCACATTTCTACTTCTTCATCTGATTCATCAGTTTCAGAAGGTCCTCGGATAGCTTGATACCACTGATTTGTCAAATCTGTCATTTGACTTTTTACAATCTTTCACCTCCTGTTAAAATAGAATGATGACATTTAATTACAAATTATCACTAGTAAGCTCGAACATGCCAACTTTTTAAAATCTTAATTTGTAGTACAGTAACAATCTGGCATTCCATAGTTTGAACCATTTTATAATCTGGCACTGATCAAGCCTTTGCATGAATCAGGCATTTGTTGACTGACGCCAAAAAGGAACACAAGGTTGTGTGCATTTTCACCCAGTGTTAATCGCAATTATCAATTTTGGTTTCAGTGCAATGTTTCTTTTTAATATGTAGATGTTTTAAACATTTAAATTTTTATTTGCAGTGCTATTCTCCATAAAACTACATTGACACTAGATAATCCAGTATGACTATAGTCTTGAATATGCCAGATTAAAGACAAGCTTACTATATATATAATTTCATAAGTGCATTGTACATGTACAGTGGGAAATATTATGTGTCTATTTAATATTCTCCTTTCCAATAACACATATTTAAGAAAAAAATGATATTCAGAAAATATATTCAAATACAACTATATTTTATTATTGAATAGCACACTTATATTGCATATTTTGGATATAAATATTTGATGTGTTTTGTGTTCTAACTACCAGTTTAAGAATATTTATTGAAGAGATGTTTTTTGCTAGTTATGGTAAATCAAAAATGAACATCAATATTGTAACAGTGAAAAGTCCAAAATATTCAGCATTGTAGTTTAATGTGGCAATTTGCAGCAACTACAAATTTTTCATTGCATTGCCAAGTCTGTAAATCTAACATGGAATGTAAAAATGACCTGTGCAACATACTACATAATCACTTATTATTAAAATGAATTTTTTTTCATAATTTTCATACACAAAAATAGAATAGCATAAAAAATTTATAATAATAAGAGGGAATAAAGTAAGATAAAAATTCATATAAAAAATTTGTTTAATTTATAAAGACATGATAAAAAATTGCACTCTTTTCAACAGAACTACTTCATAATCAATTAGAAATTTAAAAAATGAATATCCATACATCCTTTGACAATATTTCAATAATCACATTGATAGGGTTAAGGAAATCTTTTTAAAATTAATTTGAAAATTACTTTATATTAAATTATAACTTGAATTTCCAATTCTACAGATACAACTTTATTTTTTGTTAATGTCAGTTTAAATTTAGTAATTGCATTAAAGGTTTTTTTAAATTTTTTTTTAAAGAAATTTGTTGATTGACTTTTTGCCCTACAAAACTTTATTTTATTTCCTGTTTCCAAACTTAAGACAAAAAGAAATGTTTCTTAAAAATATGAATGGCTACATTAGAATCATTAGATATTTTTAGGCTATAAAAATTGAAAAACGTTTCGTTGTGGTAAAATTTCTAAGTATAATAAACATTACACATCTTCATACTATTAGACATCAAACACATAAGCATAAAAAGTATATTTAATATAAGTAATGTTGATTAAGTTACAACATTACAAGATATTAAAATTGCTAATTAATCAAATATAGCACGATCGAATCTGTAATTCAAATAATAAATAAACTTTAAAAACTTAAACCTAAAAATTTTAGGAAACTTATTTTAAAAGAAATATTCAATTCTTTAACATTAAATGTCTTCATTGATAATTATCACATTATTAGCAATGATAAACATGATGCATAACAAATGCAAAACATAATGCATAAATAATACCTTACTAATTATGCTGCAATAAATATTGGTAATGGAAATTAAAATTTGCATGTTAATAAAAATGTATAATAAAATAATTCATTTTTAAATAATTGTTTTTAATAATCTAAACAGAAAAGTAACAAAAATAAATACATGCATACAGAATTCATTTTTAAAACAGTTATATTATTGCTAAATAATAATATTTGAAAACAATTACCTGGTGAGTAAATCTCCTTGTGAAAAATGGTATTAAATATTTAACATCTAATTTTACAAAACCCTTTAGGTTACTTTTCATGAAATTCACTTCATATTCTTCTTCAGTCAACTCTGATAAATGTTCAGCATCAATAGTTTTACCCTAAAAAAATATTATTGTTATTAAAAAATGCTTCACTTAATAACATTAATCCTCTATTGAATCACTTAACACTAAAATTAACTGAAAATTCTACAAATGGAATTTCACAACATATAAATGCATATTATAATCTTTTATTATAGTAAAAAAAAATATTGTAAACTAAAGTATAACCATATGTCATGTTTATAAAATACCACTGATTTTAAGCAAAATATATAAGTAACGGATATCTACAAATATTTGAAAAAAATATGTTTTGCTCGTTTATAAAACTTTCACTAAAAGAATTCTTTCAATTAGCTAATATTTTCATAAATGTTCATATTAAATAAAAAATAAATAGACATTTGAGTTTTTATTGTCCTACATCAGTTATTTTTATTATAATAATGATATGTTATGCATTACCATTTCTTTAGTTTTACTGAGAGAAATTTCAGTATTTTGTCCCTTCCCTCTTCCTTCTGGGTTTCTTGCCAGCTTTCAAAAACTGTTAAAATAATTATACATACCAATAATAATTAATAATTATACTTTCAAAATTGTTTAAAATAATTATACATTCAAATTTAAAAAGATTAATACAAAATAAACATTTTAAATTTTATACTAATGCATAAAAATACTGTTTATGTAGAAGTAAAAATTTTTTTTTAAATCTAAAGGGAAGAACTGAAAGAAATAAGGTGTTAAATAATAATAAATAAAATTAACTTTACTTATTGTTAAAACAAATTTATAATGATTTGTACTGCAATGCATAAAAACTAAAAATCAAATATAATGTAGAGTAAATAGTAGAATCATTAAAAATAATATTGCAAGTCCTTTTATTTCCAGTTCCTTTCAGTATTTGATTTAAAATAATCAGTAACAGAAACATCTGTCATCAAAATACAATTATTTCCTTGTTTTAATTTACTTTTATTTTTTTTTATCTTCAATCAAAAATAATTAATAACAAAAAATATACAATGCATGTATTTGATGAAGATATATCATTAGTATTAAAAATGATTAACTAAAACCTAATGAAATACAACTATTTTATTAAAAATATAAATTAATTTACTTATTTACTCACTTAATTTACTTACAAAAATTCAAATTTACTTATATTAAAAATATAAAAAAAATTTTATTAACATTAATACGAATTCATCAGAAAATTAATAATTTATTTTAAATTCGCTACAATGCATTTAGTTTTTTAAAAATAATTTTCATATTGATTATGTAACAATCTTCAATTATCACAAATTGGATATCAAATTTAATGATAAATCAATCGTATCAGTACGTAATGACTGAAGCACAGCACTAATATCAAAAAAGATTAGTTGGGTGGCAAGCCTGACAACACTAGTAGCTATTCTAATATTTCATTAATATTATTTTCCTAAAAGAAACAACTTCTAATAAAAATAGAAGTAAACTTTCTAAATAGTCTTACCTATTAGCTTAATCTAAGCAATTGTAAATCAAAAAATTGTCATTGATTTAAAAATTGTCAAAAAATATTGATATGATTTACATCATATTTAAACTCTGTCAGTTGATAGTTAAGATCAAAAACTCCAATTGAAATGCATACTTTTTAATAATTTAAACTCTAAAAATAAGAAAAAAATTTAACAAAACTATAAAATTAACACTAATTTATCAAGTAAAAAAAAAGTTGCATCATGGAAATATAGTGATTACCAGCATATGCTTCACAAATTTAAACTATGGTCAAATATTTAGCATATAAAACTTCAAAACTAAATATCTTAACAGTTAGAAATAATAATGCTTCAATGTTAATCATTCCAAAGGTATAAAATTATAACTCTTTTAGTCTTACATGCAAAAAGTTTTATAAAAATTTTATTTCCTATTGCAACTTCTTTTCAAAAAAAGAGTTGATATTAATGTATATCACATAGCATGGATCAAAGAAATGTTTTATCTTTAATAAAATGTAAATTTTAACACATTTTTATGGTTAAATTGATTATTTTAAAATTTCAGTATGAAATAAATTTCTTATATACTTTCATCAATGGCATTGTTGATCCTCCAAGCACAAGAGTTGTAAAAAGAACAATAATCAAGGTTGTTGTGACAATAACATGTCTTTTTTCATCTTCAAATTCTAGATGCAAAGCTAAGGCATATGATATAGCACCTCGAAGACCTGGAAAGGCATTATAAATGTCAAACTTTTTGTTATGGTGATGAAACAAATTTTGCCTGTATAAGAAATAAACAATTTCTCAAAAATGACAAATAGTCTAAAAAATTTTAAGTATTTAATTTGTCCTATTTGTTCTCTCTTTCTCTGTGTTTAATTTGAACACATTTGAGAACCTATTTTATTTAAAATTTAATATTACATAAAATTTGATTTTTAACAAGGAAGAAAAAAAAATTGCCAAGTTTTATTGCTTTTCAATAAACAATACTTACCACTAAACCACATAATGAACATCATTTTTTTGGTTATCTTGTGCTCTCGAAAATGATTTACAACAAAACTTAAAGGATAGATGTTCAGAGCTCTTCCTAATAAGCATAGCACCTAAAAATTCAAATAATAGTATTCAAAAACAAATTTCTGATGCAATCAACTAAACAAAAAAAACTAGTTAAAATCAAAATATTTATTTTATAAACATGACACTCAAATATATATTTATACAGAAATATCATATTAGTGCCATCTTTACTTAGAAAAGATTGCTGACCAGAAAAGTTCTATAGTTTTTCATACAGTAAATTACATAACTATTAAAAAAGTAACATTAATATTCATATTTTATAAAAAAATTAATACAAGATTAAATATAAGAAGACATTATAGAGAAAAAAAATTTTGAAGTTACATAAAAAGATTTGAGCATTCAATTTCTTTTTATTCATAAAAGATATTTATCCAGTTGTTGAAAAATTATATTTTGCTATTACTAAAATACAAATAAACTTTAAAGTAACAAAAACTAAAGTTAACTATCAGAGAAATAAAAGAGTTACACTTACAATGCTCCACACAACTAATGATGGCTTGATGATTAATCGAAAACTGAAAATTGCTAATCCCAAGTAAGCAAATACACAAGTTTCTAAAAATCAAATAACAGATATTTATTTTAAAAGAGGAACAATATAACTGGTATTATTTAAATGATTTTTCTTAATTTTTTTATAAATATTAGAAATTTTACAGAATATACATTTTTATCTTTTCTTTATGTTAAAATATTACACAATTAATAATAAGTTATTATAGTTATTTTATTGCATTATATTTACCTAATTCTAAAAATAATTATTGACTAAAAGCTTTAGCTTTTAATGGCAATGAACAAGAAATGTATCCAGTATTAATAAATAAACACAAAAATAGTATTAATATTTTAAATATAAAAAGAAAATAAAGAAATACTTATTTTCATGAAATATTTTAAGGAATTAATTTATAGAATGCATTTATTGGATTATAAAAAAGGCAAGAAATTAGAAAAAAACAACATTGGCTTCTCTAAGCAGTTGAAACAAATAACGATTTTACAAAAAAATTATTAATAGAAAAAAAAACTTGTTTCAAATGATATTACTGCTTAGAGAAGTTAGGAAAATAATGACAGTAAAAAAAAGCAGCATGTTAATATTTAAAATATTATGTTATGAATAGAACAATAAATTAAAAAGCCATTCATAAAAGAATTTATTGATAACTATTATTTATTTCCAAAAATATACCAGACACAGTTGAATAGTTATAAATTTATTAATAGTTTAAAATACTGAATGTATGAAATAATTTAAAATAAAGTCTAATGCATACAAAAGAAGAAAAAAGATCAGTTTTTAATTTAAAAAAAAAAAAACAGAAAGGAATACAATACAAACCTGCAAAAAATGCCAAAGTCCTGAGAGTTTGTTGCATTGTTATTTGAGTCACAGGGGATAAATTAAAATGGGTATAGTGAGACATGACAACTCCATTGAATAATATGGACATTATACCTGCAAAAATTTATTCAATATATATATATATACATATATATATATATATATATATATATATATATATATATATATTTATATTTCTTTTCTACAAGAAAAGCACAATATTAATTTGAATAAATCTGTAAAGAATATTAAAAACCAAAGTAATGAATTATTTAAAGTAAAGCAAATTTTGAATTAAATAATAGAGAATAAATAATACAAATAGTGAAAGAAATTCAAGTCAAGAAATATTTACTTCAGATAAGAAATACTTACTTATAAATATGAATTTATGTACATTAAAAGTAATAATCCAAAAAAATGAAACACTTCTTTTTAACTTTGATAGAATTTGTAAATTGTTGTTAATATGATGAACACATACTTTTTTTTTATACATTGTGATGTTTAATTTTATAGGATGGCTACAAAAACTATGAAAAAATTTCTAATTTTAACTAAGCATTTTCCTGACTTATGGCTTCTAATTAACCAACTCAAAATCATTGTATGTGTACAACATACATTATTAAAAACACCTTTACCAGTTATTGAATATGAAAAAAATCGAACAAACATCCTAAAAAAAATCTATTCAAACAATATATTACAGTAAACCTCCAAACTATTACAAGATACTACTCTTATTAAAATAAATGCAGAACAATTATTTCATTTAAACTATTTTTATTATGATTATTAAGGGAGATATACATGACTTTTCACGATTGTCTTCTTTTTTATAAGAAATTTGTGTAAAGAAATAGCAAAACATTAAGAAATGATGAACAGCAATTCTCTCTGAATGTATTTTTTAAAAGCGACATCGTATCATTGAATTTTCCTTTTTTCCTTCTACCTACACATATAATGAAAGCCCAATTTAAGAGCAGAATTAGTAATTAAATGCTTTCTAGTAATTAAACACACAAATAACAAATTAAACTAAGCATTCAACAAATATGTTAAAGGATACTTGATTAAATAATTTAAGCTTAATAGACTTAAAATATATATAAATGATAATACATTAGACTTAGTTTTCAGTAATTAAATACATAAATAACAACAACTACCAATCATGCAAATGCTAAAGTATTGTGAAGTTAGGCTAAAGTAATGAATTTAAGCTTAATACAAAATAAATAATGAAGAAAATATTGAAGAAAACAAGAATAAAATCTTTACTTTTGCAAATTGGCTTAAGCAAATAGCATGGGTACAAATAATAGCAAAGTATAAGTAAAAGCAAACACTAGTGAAAGAAACGTTTTAAAATGAGATAAATAATAAATTGAACAGTTGGTCAGAAAGAAATTGAATGTAAGGTTGCAATAAAATGAGTAATGATCCAAATTTTCAAGCATGCTTGGCTAACAAAATTGGCAATTGCACTCATGCTGAAAAATAACCAATCATGTACATGCTTTCAGCAAAATGATGTCTTGTTCAGCAATTTTCCCTGATTTTTACAAATTTTTCTGACTTCCTGGTTCTGTCACTACCCTATTTTTTAAGATTTATGCAAGGGTTATTGTTTTTTTTAAGTAAAATTTAAATGCCAATTTTATTATATAAATTTTTATTTATTTATTACTTTTTTAAATAATCTACTTTGTGATTAATTTAATCTTTTTTATTAAATGATTCTTTTTAAATGACTTAAAATGAATGCAGGATTAATGTACACAAAAGAAAAGAAACAGTTTTTAAATTAAAAAACAAAAAGACCAAACACAAACTATGAACAATCAAATAAAAGGCTGTGTTAGATTCAGAGTATATATTTCTAGTAATTTTTTGCTTTTCTGTTATGTGTCTAATAATCTTATGATGAACAAGTACATGCGATTACATAAAAACACCATTTTGAAAAATTATTTAGATAAATAGATATATAGATAGACAGATGATAAACACTTCTATGACATTCAGTTTAGAAACTAACCTTACATCTAAACATATATCGATATATTTTTAACAAATGGCAATCATAGCATAATAAAAAAATAAACGTAAGCTAGATAGTGTAAAATAAATGTCAAACAAAATAATGCATCAACAATAAATTAAATATAAACGTTCAATGTATTAATAATAAAATTTACCAGATAAATGTAAACCTTCTGCTAATCCATAAGGTGCATATGTAAACACAAGGATCATGGCAAACTCTAAGGAAGGATTTTTTCGAAGATCAACATATTTAAATAAGTATTAAGTTAAGGCTTAAATTATAAATAAATAATGACAAAAAAAAAACTAAAATTTTAAATTTACTAAGCAATTAAGACATAACTTTATAAAAAAAAACCCATTTTAATAAAAAATACAATTGGTTAAGAATGGTTTTAAAAGTAGTTGAAAGGATATCAGAGCTGCCGTTAAAGCAAATACAACTCCTATGGCTGCTGATGCAAAAAACATCAAAAAGAAACGACCAATTCCGTGCAGAACAGCTTGTCCAGCTGACATAGCTGCCATCCCAGGTGCATTTGCTTGAATAATTGTTCTATAACAGCCAAAAAAAAAAAAAAAAAATTTACGAATTGAAATATTCAATAAATTTAGAAAAAAATATTTTTAAAAATCAATTGTTATTTTTAATATTAAAAAAATTATGTAATTTAATTTGAAGTGATAAAGAATTTTTTCTCCTCAAACATGAATACAAAATATAAAACTTCACACAAAACAACAATCTTAAATTAAAAAATTTCTTTATAATAAATAACATGCAAATTCAAAATAAAAAGATATAAGCATACAAAATAAAATGAAACTAATGATTCTTACGTAGCCAAAACAATAGAAACCGCATCATTCAGAATACTTTCACCAAAACCAACATGTTCAGAACTGGTTCAACATCTAAAGCATGGAATATTGCAATAGTAGCAACAGGATCCACAGCTGAAACAAGTGATCCAAAAGCAAAACTTTCAGTGAAATCCAATTTGTATGCCACATCAGCCTATAATAAAAACTTCAGATGTATTTCAAGTAAGACATACATTACATATCTAAGAAATTATAATTACAAATAATTTAAATTGATTTTTTTATTAATCATAAGCTTAGAATGAATAAAAGTTTATTCATAAATACCATGTTTATTAGAAAAAAAATTATTTCTGAATTAAAAATTAATCATTTTCATTCTCCAAGAAAGAATTTTGATGAGGCATAACTAAAACTGTATTAAAAAAATTTTTTTTTTTAATTTATAACTTCCAAAAATAATAAAAAGTACTAAAACACTATAAGTGAAGGAAGTTAAATTCAAATAATGCTAATATAAGAAGTTGGATATTAAATATAATAGTAAGAAGTTTTAAAATAATTTATTTGCTTCGCAATTACTGTCATGTATGTGTAAAAACAATACGCCAATACATTTTATTATTAAGATATACAAAAATTATCAAATTACTGAAGCTTATTGATAAAATTTTATTTCTCCATGCCAATTTAAAAAATGTAATTTTTATTTCATTATTAGTATTTTCTCTGCAATAAAAAACTGCAGATTTTATTAATATAATCTCTCCTGCATGCAAATTCATTTTAAAGCTACTTTTAAATGTCAGACACCAGATGTCATCACAGCATGCTACGTGAAAACAAATTCGATGACAATTATTTCGTGGAATAAATAAGCATACATGATTTATTTCACAAACTTTTTAATTTATCTATAGTTTTGTAGTGAAGGCAGTAAGAATTTGGAGGCAGTAAAGAATTTGTGAGATCAATATATAATAGCATCAACTAGGAAGTTTATTAATAAAATTAAAAAATGAGAAAAAAACAATTAAGTTTAAAAGACAAATTTAAAAGTATCCAGATATTCGAAAAAAGTGAGAGTATTACTAATATATTTAATAACACAAAAAACTCTGAAAATATTCTTTTTGTTATCCATATAAACAGCCACAACATTAGTGACAGTAGAAGATTAATTTAGGGATAGTGATTTCAAATAACTAATATTAAACTACGGAAATAAATTATAATTACACTCAAAATATTTTATGTTGCCTGTAAGTCTTTAAAAAAGCCTCAATTAAAAATGTATATTTAAAAAGGCTTTTTATAGTTCCATTTACACACTGTTTTTGTGGAATCAATTTCTGCACATAAATGGAAGAATTATATTAAATTTTATCTTAATAAGACAATAAAAGAAATTGTCTTCCAATATGATTCAGTATATTCAATTTAAAATCAATTGATATTTACCATCCCCAGAAGATAAACTCCACCTCCAATAATGAATGCAGAGATTGCAGTACCAAAGATAGCAAATACTAAAATAGATCCAATATTTTGAAAGAAGTTTCCCTAAAATGAAAATTATTAATAAGAATAATTTTTTATAACTTTTTAATTATAAAAAGAGCATATTAATACCTACTTTGTGCAAATTATAACCAGATTCATACATTATTGGTGGTAATAAGACCAGAAAAAATGTTGTTGGATTGAAAGCCTCTTCTTTCTGAAAATATAAATAAATAAAAATTAAATAAAATAAGAACTGATCTTCATAAGTCTTTAATTACAAGTAAAGAAATTAAATCTAAAAATACTTAATTTAAAATGTATCAAATTTTGAAATAAATTCACTATTATCAAATCATAAGTATTTTATTAATATTCATATTGAATAAGTACTTATAAAACAATCAATTTGTCTTTAATATATATGTATGTTATAAAGTGTAACAATGAAATTAACAGTCTTAATATTTTAATAAATAATATATTATAAAAATCTTTGCTGTTTGACAATTTCAAATATTTAAAAATTTATAAAATTATAAAATAATTAACTAATGTTAATCTGAGAAAATTACATTTAATCAAATCAAAGTGATAAAACAAAGAAATGTCAAAGACTTCACATTTTCAGGAAAGTTAGAATTTATGTGTAAGATTATGTAGCATGAAAGATAGTATAGTATGAAAATACTATTATTTATACAATGAAAGACAGCGAGTCATTTTTCTATAATATTAACGTGTAAGTGATCATAGCAATTTGGTAGCAAAGAATTATTATACAGTATTACATAAATAAATAATTATTAATTATCCATATGAAGGATAAAGTTTCAAAAATTCTTAAATAAATTTGAATTTAGAAAACATTTTATTAAATTAAGAAGCAAATCTTTTTCAGTAATTGAATTTGAATGTGTTATTCAAAACAGTTTATTAAATGGCAAAATAATGTTACCTGCCAATTCCCCAAGTTGCTGTTAGAAATAAGCTTTAAAATCAAACCAATCAAAGCTCCTAAAATAAATAACAAATGGTAAATTATAAAAAAAAAAAAATTTTAATTTACTGTAAAATATTAATTAATGTTATTAAATACATTATTAATTATTTTTATTTTCTTAAATAGAAAAATAGCCCATAAGAGTAAACATATATTAAGCATAATTTCTAAGAATTATTCTAGCACAATTACAAACTAATCCACACATTGACCAAAATCTAATATTTCTTTTTATTTATGATCAAATTCAACAGTCTTCCTTAAAATATTGTAATAAAAACTAATTAAAATTTTCCTGTACAGTAGTTTTCAAAACTTTCAAAAAATTATTTGAATATGCTCCAAAATTATAAGATTTACAGTTAGTACCAATTATATGGTTAATTGTTACTAAATTAATTCATTATTTGTTGTAATTCATTAGTTGTTATTAAATCTGAAACATCAGAACAACATTTAAAAGCTGTTATAAGAGAACAACATTTAAAGCTGTTATAAAGCAACATTTAAAAGCTGTTATAAAAGTTATGTTAACAGTCAGCAACAGGAAGAAAAGGACAATCTTGTATACCAGAATATTTTTAAATAAGTGTATTGAATATGGTTGTAGAAATGGTAGGTTAGTTTCATTTAAAAATAAAATCTCTTGTCTTTTATCTCTTTGTATAAGTGCAAAGTAATGATTGTTAAATTGTTTTTAAAAGCTTGATTCCTTATTTACATTTATACACAATTCTGACATAGTAAAACTATTTCGATTCCTATTTTTGACATTCTGTAAACATAATTTTAACATAGTAAAACTATTTTAAATGGAATTTTGCTTTGTTTTGCATATATGGTCATCCTGTTTATATGGTTAGATTTTCCTGGATTTATGGACTGATCAAATAACTGATGCTGAATGTATTTTTAAAAATATTAATAACAAGATTATCATCATTTTCATGATTTTAACAATTTTGTTTTTTTATATATGTTGCTTATAACTAAAAAATACTCAAAAAATTATATTTTAAAAAGTATTGCAAGAATATTCAGATTTTCTTACCTAAAAATACAACTGAAACACTTTCAGGCAAATACTGGAAATTTGTCTGAATTAGTACATGAATGAGTAAGATACAGAGAGCTAAAAAAAACAGAAAATATTTATAAAATTTAATACAATAAATTCAAAACTTAAATTATTAAATATTTTGAAATATATAACTTACTTGCTATTAATAATAAATATTAATTTTCTACAAAATTCTAATTACCCACATTATAAAATACACATCACTCATATGTGGTTTTATATTTTTTAACAAACAAATGCAAATTTAAGAAAGAGAAATAGAGAATTTGCAAAGAGATGCAGAATTTAGTAACTTGTGAGTCACCTCTAGCTTAAATATACAATGCAATATGGTCCAGAATAAAGGCACACAGGTGTTTTGGGATGTTCTGTAATATTTTGTTCTAGAATTGCTATAAGTATGCGAAATTCCCAAGTTGCCCAACTTGATGACTCGGGTCATTCCACAAATTTTCAAATGGTGACAAACCTGGGGATAGGGTAAGCAAAGATAGTATATCAAAAAGGCTTGGCACCATTGTTGTACATGGTTGAGCATTATTCTAACAGAAAATGTCTCTTGGAAACTCTGCCATGGAAGACAACACATGTAGCACAACACATGAAGCTGGACTGTCATGGAGCCATTGTTCATTACTAAAAGAAATCAAATGTCATATGTAATAGCCTTTCAAACTATTACATTAGATGTGATTGTCATAGTTTGTTGCTCCAAAAAGTAAATAACATTAAAACATTCATCACAAGGTTTCCAACACATGGCTGCCATCAAAATCCAAATTGAATTGTGATTTGGAGGATTAATCTAAAGAATCATAATGTAAACCAGCCAAGTGATGCAGAACTCCAAACAGAGGCAATGGTAAGATTCTGTAAGGAGCATGCAAAAGCCACATAATAGCAAATGATTATATGTCAGGCACTTCACATTTATGGACAAGGACACATAAACATGGGGGTCAACACACATTTATAATAGACATGGGGGTCATACAGATTGTATCATATGCTGCTGATATGTGACAATGATGCAGTCAGATATGTGCATGATATCTGATAACAAAGCTAAACTGATAAAATAATAAAGCTTGATGATAAAATGCTAAATTGCAACAAATAAACTGAACATCTCTGGGTAATTCATTGATAGGATAGTATAGATGCAAATAACTGTTGATGTTTTGCACACATCCCTACTAGTCTTACCTAAGGTGTAATTAAGCTATAATTATGTTAAAGATTAATAACACTGTTTAATTTGCAAATGTGCTTGATACAAAATTTTCATATAAAGTTTCATGAAATTCCAACAATTTCTTCATGGTATACTAATTTATATTGTATTAAGTATATGTATATAAACTTTTTCAAACCAAAATTAATATTTTAATACAATATTTATAAATGACACTTCACTGAACTAGTAACGAAAGTTATATTATTTCTACAATGGTTACTTGTTTGACACAATATTGTGAACATTTAAGCATTGCTCTAGTGACATGATAAATTCAATCCAGAATTCGCTGAGCTAAATGAGCCCGACTTTTAGTTTCCAGCACAATTTTTCAATGTCACTTCACTTGTGTTTATATAATGTCTTATGTACATTAAAAAAAAAAATTACATAATTAGGAGTAACTCCTCTGTCACTGGAAATGTGTTTCATACATAGTTCTCTCTATTATTAAGAAAACTTATATTAATTGTAATGTGGATCTTTTTCTAATGAACATGACATTTAACAAAAACATATAAAAAAAACTGATGGCAAACAATTTAGGTTCTTTTTAATAATTAAAAACCAGTGTTAAAAATCCCTACCCTTGGTGATGGAGTTACAATTTCCAAATAACATCAATTATAAAAAAATTTAAATTTACAAGTCAGTTTTTTTAGCATCTGATGTTCCAATTAGAAAATTCTGAGGAGCATTAATAATTCTCTTAATTATTATTAGTAGTATTACTATTCAAAATAATACAAGATAAAAAAAATCTGAATAAAATAAAATTGGTAAAATTCATAAAAAATATGCATGATCGAAAAGATATAATAAATAATGATTTTTGTTATGATTGGAATTATTACAAATTTGTTAAATTCTTGCACCATAAACTAAATTTAAAATATACATATTTTTTTAATAACTTATGCTTATTCTAGATTTAATATGTATTAAATCAATAAAAGAAAATTAAATGAAAATTTAATATGTAATACAAAGATGCAAACCTAACTGAGACTTTTCAATAATATCTCAAAAAATTTCAGTAATTTTTAGTATCTGATAGTAGTGCAAGAAGAAGGGGGTGATATAATTGATAAATGCACATCATTACCTTCCAATCAAAATGAAACATTATTACAAAATTCACATCAACAGATACACACATTTGTAATTATAGCTGCACTTTGTAATATTATCAAAGTAAATCAGCAGTTTTTTTCAAAAAATTTACTGAAAACCTTCATTAAAAGAGGCAGAATTTAAGGATTAGTTAATGCTACCTATATGTGTGTATTGAAATTATGTATTACACAAAATTAATGTAGAAAAAAAATTATTATAAAGTAAAATTTATTAAAACAGATAAATACAAAGATTTCTTTATTAAAATTAACTGCTACAAATCTAATTATACAAAGTTAAAAACATCTGATTACATCACAAAGCATTTTGAAATGAAAATATGGGCATTGCAAGTGTGAAAAACATCATCATTTGTAACAAAAAGCTTATACATATTAATACTAAACTTATCCATTAAATCTACCCATTAAATTTATCTTTAAACAATATAGTTATTTGTGCACATTATTGAATAAGATTGTTTTTCAAAAATTAAGAAAATAGCATACAATTATATAAAATTTTCAACTTCACAGAAGCAAGTACTATTTTTCATAAAGTTGAAAGTTCTTTAATTCTCAAAAATTGAAGAATAACTTTTTTTTAAACTTTCCATAGAAGTATTGTTTTACTATAAGTCTTAAATCAAAAACTTTTGATATTTTCCATAATAACATTTCCACAGAGAATCTATAGTAGTTACATCACTGTACATTAACCAAAAACAGATATATGCAAAGATTTATTAAAATTAACTGCTATAAACCTGATTATACAAAGTGAAAAAATTTTTAATAATAACTGAACTCACCCATCACAATTAAGACGAAAAAAATTGCCATACTCGAATGATGCTCTTCTTCTGCTGAACCTTTTTGAGGAAGAACAGCATCGAGAGAAGGAGTTGTAGATGAAGTCATAACAGTAGTTTCGTTTGTTGTACTAGTATCATTGGTTGTTACATAAGAGCTTGAAAAAAAAAAAAAAAATTTAATATATACATTAAAGGTACATCACAGAAATAAACCATTTAGTGTTTATCTATTTCAAATTTTAAAAAATATTCAATAAATAAAATACACATGTTAATAAATTAAAATATTTACAGTAATATTAAAAAAGAGATACGAGGGTAAGGTGAAAAGTCCTCGGCCTGACACAGAGATGGCACTCCAATCAGCAAAAATTTATGTTTCCTGCCTTGGTGCACGTTTCATTAGATCATATGACAAGTTTTAACTTGTTCTCTCAATTAGTTTGTTTACACAAATTTTTGCATTAGACGTCTTGCATGTTATTTATTAAAATTAATAAACTTGAATACTGTGCGGTCATAAAATTCTTCGTTTTGGATGGATTAACTCCTAAGGAAATTCATCCAAAGTTGACAGGAACTCTACTCCTTCCATGTCCACTGTTAAAAAGTGGGCAGCTGAATTTAAATGTGGTAGTATATCCCTCGAAGATTACCCACGTGAAGGACAACCAAAAACCGTAACTACACCGGAAACCATTGAAAAAGTGCATGATATCGTGTTGGATGATAGGCGAGTGAGATAGCTGAGGCTGTGGTGATATCAGAAGAGAGGGTATGAAACATCTTGCATGTAGAATTAGAGATGTGACAGCTTCGCGTAAGATGGGTGCCTAATTTCCTGAATGTCGATCAAAACCAAATATGCAAACAATTTTCACAGCAATCATTGGACCAATTCAATAGGCATCCAACTAACTTTGTGCAGCGATTTCTCACCATGGATGAGTCATGGGTCCACCACTACATGCCAGAAACAAAACAGCAATCCAAGCAGTGGGTGGAAGCCGGTGGTTCAGCGCAAAAGAAAGCAAAGTCAATCGCATCTGCCTGAAAGGTCATAGCCATCGTGTTTTGTGATGCAAAAGGGATTCTTAATTGATTATCTTTTCAAAAGGCAATTCGCGAGAACAGGCCTGGATTGTAGAAGAAAAAAGTCATCTTTCATCAGGACAACGCACCTGTGCACAAGGGTACATTGGCAATGGGAAAACTGCAGGATTTGGGGTACAATTTGTTCAGCCATCCCCACTATTCTCCTGATTTGGCCCCTCAGACTTTCATTTGTTCCCAAATTTTGTTGAAAGAAATTTGTTTCTGGGAAGAGCTTCGCGTCCAATGAAGAAGTTGTGAGGGTCGCAGATGAATATTTTCACAACCTTCCAGACTCTCACTTCTGGTAAGGAATACTGATGTTGGAGAAACGTTGGACCAAGTGTGTTGAAGTCAATGGAGATTATGTAGAAAAATAAAATAATTTTTTAACTGAAAGTCGTAGTCATCCATTGTCAGGCCGAGAATTTTTAACCTTACCCTCGTGAATACATGTACAAAAAAAAATAGCTTTAGAATTTACAAGAAGATAAATAAAATAAAGATACAACACTAGGTACACAAGATTTCTAAAATAATTTTAAAATCATGAATTCAATTCTTTATTTTTATCAAGCGATTAATATTGTTTTCTAGTGTTTTAAGGGATTCATTTTTTATGTATAACAAAATATCAAATATTTAACAAATATAAATAACATCTAATAATCCAGCCATAACAAAAGTTACCCATCTGGACATTCAATATCTCAAAGAAATACACAAGAAATTCAATATCTCGATACAAAATTTATTTTTAAACTTCGCTTACCTATTCGATGTTGAAGTTGCATTATTACTGGAAAGCTTCAGCAAGGATACTTTTGGCCGCCTCTTCATTTTGAAGGTTTTCGATTGCGTTTCGGTCAATCCTTGAACTATTTGAAAAGTTAAACTAAAACTTATAATGAGTTTTAAAAAAATAACAGCAGAAGACTGCCTTTTATCTGTACTTTTTCTAAACTTCATGTTACTTTTTTTTTTAAATATCAACCCATGGAATTAAGTACAGTCGAAAAGTACACTAATAATACGTATGTATACCTTGAGTCACCTCATTCCCAAATAAATTTAAAGTTAAGCAAATCAAAACATGACGAAGGAACAGTAGAAGTGCTTTCGCTCAGCTTTTAGGAAATTCGTATAATTTATTTAAAAAATAATACATAATGAAATTCTATAGAAATTTTTCTAAAATTATTTTTTATTTAAAGAGTTACTTAAATATACTGAATAATATATAAATAATGCTTTTATTACAAGAAAACTTATTTTGAAATGGAATTAAAGTACTTTTGAAATTACTTCCGAATGATTTCTCTAAAAAAATTACTTTTGAAAAATAAATTAATTTTTCATTCATTTCAATATAGTTACAAAATAAATTATGTTTTATTATGATAATCACAATAAATTCTTCAGATATTGTAAATATGAATTCGAAAGTTTCAACTCAACTTTGTAGGCAAAGAATTGTGTTTTTGGTTACGAAATATTTTAGCTTCTCCTTTGAAAACTTTAAAATATAATCATGGATGAAGAAGATACTGATATGGAAGAAAATATGTCTGGTATGGAAGATGATCCAAATGATTCTGATTATGAGGAAGTGAGATATACTCTGAAAGCAAAGAAAGTCAAACGGGGAAAATGGAAACTGTATTATGACAACAGAAGTTTTAAGAAAGAGTGGTTAGATTTATTTCGTAAGTAAAAAAAAATTCTATGTATTCATTCATTAATATTTTAATAATTTTAAACTCTGTAATTAATAATAATATGAAAGTGTGAAGATATAATTAATAGGAAGGTATCAGTTTCAAAACTTTTCAAAGTTTTGAAGCTGATACCTTCATATTAGATACTCATTAGATTTACCCAAAGTAATTCCTTGTCAAAATACTGAAATATGCAGCTATCACAAATGTAATGTTTCCAAATTTCCCATGCATTTAACATCTCTGTATCATCATTATGTATTTCAACATAAATGTCTTTAATGTAATGTTGAAATATCCAAATGCCTTTTAAGAAAATAAAGTAGATGGTAAACTGAAAACAGTGAAATGTTTAATCTTTTGGTAAAAAAACTATACAAAATCGCTGAGTGTGAATTCAAATGTACTTGACTTGACTTGACTTGGCGCTTTTGGAGTGACGCTGCTTTATCTCAAATTATCCGAATCCAAATTTGCAGAAGTGTAAATAAGACCTTTAACACTCCAAAAATTTAAAATTCCAAAATCATTGAAAAATTCGAAAAAGTAGATGAGTCCAAAATTTCTTCTGAATACCATAAATGTTGTCGACACTTTCGAACAATCAAAAGAATAACAATAAAAAGAAGTATATTTGGACATGAAAGAAATGGATAAAATACTAATCAAAATGAAACATCTTAGCATTTAAAATGAATTAGAAAGCATGAAGTACTACTTACTTGAAAAGTGAAAAAAGAGTTAACAAAAAACCAATATGGAGCACCCAAAACGGGGTTCGACTTTTCGTAGGAATTGTAGAATTACTGTTGTTTATAACAAGCATCTTCAGACATATCGAATAGCCATGAGTATGAAAGAACTTGTAACCAAAAGCACGTTGGAGCATCGGGGAATTTCATATTTTTGCATTAAACAAAATGTGTTCCACTGTTTCTGGAGTTTTGCAGGTTGAACATATGGTGAAAAAATGCAAAGATATGTTTTTGTGCGGAACCTGATAAAGTGTATCTTTTCGATGATTAGGAAAAAGTCTGTGTGTAGGTGTAATATTATTCAAGTGCATGAGTTCCTGAGCATTTTGCTACCCTTCCATAGTTCTGTTGCTTTAAGTTGTGCTTTCTTTTTTAGTTGAAAGATAAGATCTTCGGTGATATCCAATGATAAAATAGAATTTTAGAATCTGTTCACCAACATGTCCTGGGGTCCAGATTAATTCAATTGATGAAATACTATTTAAGATCTTCGAGTAGAATGTATGTTACAATTTTGTAACAGTTTTTGCTGCAAAGATATGTTTTTAATGCCGGAACCTGGAAGGTGATACTATTGCTAAGATAGTTCTTGAAGCTTTCTTTTTTTAGTTGACTATCTGTGAGAATAACATATTTATGAGCAGAAAGAACATAAGTAGAAAGAGTTAAAGGAGTGCAAGGGCTTCTACTGTGAAAATACTGTTATGATTTGAAATCTGTCCAGATAAAGACTCTTGTGAAAAGGAATTAATGATTGCAATTGAATGTTTAAGTTCTGTCTTAGAG
Source organism: Caerostris darwini (assembly GCA_021605075.1). Lineage (NCBI taxonomy): Eukaryota > Metazoa > Arthropoda > Arachnida > Araneae > Araneidae > Caerostris > Caerostris darwini. Next base: position 65,246 of record BPLQ01015561.1, read on the forward strand.
GCGTCGGAGGCTAAAATGATTCTATCTGTCCAATATTCTTTTGTATTGTTCAAAGAGAAGTTTTATGATATGATGAGGTAACTGTTTGGTTTGAAAAGGTAAATCTCCGAGATGAAAAGTGACTTTCGAATTTACTCTAACTGGTGGAAAATTAGGAATTAAATTAGAAGGCTGGATGTCTAAATTGTCTAAGAGATCAGCAAAAAAAGCATTGTAATGAAATGGGACGTTTTAACCTTGGAGTTTTATTACTCGATCGAAGATAAATGGTGAGTGGAGACGAAGAATCAAAAGAAATTTGTTTAATAAAAAAGCGCTCTGCAAGCATATGCAACCTCTGAAGCAAAGAAAGTTGATCTGTCTCTTTAAGTAAAACTGGAATAGGTGTCCACCTTGGAAGACCTGCTGCAATACGCAAAGCCAGATGATATAAAGGACTAAGTATTTGGAAGTCACTATGGCTAGATGAGATAAAAATCGGAGCTCCATATTCCAGTAAACTACGAATAGTAGTATTTGTAATTTGAATTAAATGATAGGATCGACAACCCCAGAAATTAGCAGCAATTGCTTTAAGAGCATTTAATTTTTTAATAACTTTCCTTTTAAGATACTCAAATGTATTTGATGGACCAGTGTAACCATACAAACTGTCAGTATAGTAAACAATAAAATATATTTTTATTGAAATGTTTTTTAATAAAATTTGTAAAGTATACTTATTGCATCATCATTTACTGCAGAGGAATGAATACTTTTCAAATCTATTTAGTCTTAAAAGTATATTGTGTTAACATAGATTTAAAACGGTCTCTATTTTGGCGCATTAGCGCAACTTAAGCTGCGGTGGCGTTAATACGTAAGTACCGTTAATTCTTTTGAAGATAATTGGAGGTAGGAAAGTTGTTTCAGGACGTCTTATTTCAAAATTTTTTTTCAGAAGGTTATTTGAGTGATAAAAAAGTATTTGTAAAATTATTGTGGCACATGAATATTGTAGACGTTCTTGTACCACAAATGAGAGAAGAGAAAGAACACAAAAGAATTACAGAATATTTTTGAAGAACTTATTTTATTATTATTATTGTTAATAATTTAAATTTATTAATTTAATTTTTTGTAGTATTTTAAATAATAACAAATTCTTTGTTATGAAGGTTATGTAATACAATAACCACCATTATGTTGTTTTGTTTAGTAGACTAAGGCACATTATAATATGCAGCTTTATAAAGTTTGTTGTTAAGTGGAGTGTAAAATATTATAATTATATATATGCAATAAATTAAGAAGTAACACAAGTGAAAGATATTAGAAAATTACACGATTTTCTAATATATTTCACCATCTTATAATTGTATGATTTGAATATCTTTAAAGGGAACTGTTTAACTCAAAAAATCAATTTTCTTTTTCTAAATGTGTGATTTTTATGTAATATTCTTCCTTTCAAAATGAGTGAAAATAGACTTTCATTTTTTAGAAATATCCCATAATATTTTTCTTAACTTGAGTATTATGTTTAAATATACATAAAAATGCCAACTTAACTTTAAATATTTATTTTTATTCTTGCTTAATTTCAAAAAAGATTTTTTAAAAAATAAAATCTGTTAAATAATCATTTATACCGTCTTCCTTTATTACTTAGCTTAGGCTGTTTTTACTAATATGTAGGTTTCTTACCATGCAAACTAAAATAAGGAATATCAGTTTTTACATTACATATATTTTTTGATTATCTGTAAAATATATTATTTTTTTACACTTAGTCGAACAGATCACATGATTTTCTGTTGTTTATATGTTATGGATCTTGATTTAAAATTTACTTTATATTAATATGCTTTTGATTTTAGCATCATGAAAAATAAATTACAAAAATTTAATTTTTAAAATGAATTGGGGCTATTTTCTAGTAAAATGTGGAGTTTAAGAAGGTCTTGATCCCTTTACCATTTTAGATTCAACTATTAAAACTTATAGTATGAAACTCTCTGTCTTCCCAAGTATTGTATTCTTTACATTGACTTTGTTTACTTTATAATGAAAATTGATTATAAATTTAATAATGAGATAATTTACAATGATACTTTTTATATTACTTTAATGTGTGTAGCTTAAACAGTATCTTAACTAAAGTGTAATCAGATTATCTATAATTTTTCAAATTTAGTTAAAAGAAAAACAACTGGAAAATTAAATAATTGTGCAATTTTAGAAAATAATGCAATGTTATATTTAATTGTCTTGTAATTTGTTTTAGCTATAACTTTAAAACTAAAACTACCTTCTATTTCTTTATAGCTTGGGTAGAAGAAGATCCCGACGATCCCAAGTTTGCTATTTGTAGAGCATGTAATAAAAAAATTAAAGCTCACAAAGGTATTCTTGATACACATCAGAAAACCAAGAAGCATATTAAAAACATTTCTGGAGTTGGTAAGTATTTTGTTTTATGTTTTGATTAAGTAGAAAAATAATAATCTTATATTTAACATCATGACTTAAATAAAATTTTATGCAAATTTATATTTAAAAAAATGTAAAAATTGAAGGTATTGTAAAAGATATCCATTTAAAAACAGTGGTGAAAATAAAGAAACAATATTTTTTGGTGATTTATTATCTTCATGTTTGTTGGAGAGGTAAAAATCTTGTTTAGTGTCATGGTTAATTATTAATCTGTCGCAATGGGTAAAGCACATTTAATTCCTATCTATGATTCTTCAATCATGCCTTTGTTATCCACTAGCATATATTGATGATGTACAATTTGAAAAGCATTTTGTGTATTTTTGTAAAAGTTTGGTTCCCCTTTAATCTTCAACTATTGTTACTTCATTTAGAAGTTTTTTTTTTTTCCTCTCTGGTAGAAACATTTTTAAATGAGAATCTTAATAGGGGTGATTTTTATGAAAGTTCAAAAATTATATTCAGCCACCTATAATCCACACTTCCAAATTGTAATATTTCTTAATGCATAATTCTACCATTTACATTATTGACAGGAAATTATGACTACAAAATTGTTTTTATTTAATGGAAAAAAATTCCCAAAATATAATCAATGACTGAAAGTTAATAAATGAGTTTTAATAATTGATTAAAACTTTTCATCAAAAGAATGATTGATCTTTCGTAAAAACATTCAAACAATTCTGTATTTTATAACAATCTTGAATTTAATTTAGTGTCCTTTGCACTTCTTTTTTTATTTATTTTTCCCCCTTATTTATTTAAATAACTAGAAGGCCTGGCCACGCGTTGCTGTGGCTTTCTTGTATTTCGTTCAATTATTTGATACTATAATTGGTATTGTTAAGGAAGTGATTGGTAAAGAATGATGAAAAGATCAAATTAAGCTTCAACAAATAGAAAATGTTTAATTTTATTAATTTAATGAATGAGGTAGATAATGTTGATTTTTAACACTGTTTTATAATTATTTTATGTAATTTAATTTTTAATGATCATTACTTTCATTTAACTAAGAACTAAGCGATGAACAATATTTCTTGTTAGTCTGTCTTTCGTCAAAATAAATAAATTCGATGGTTTTCCAACACATGAGCATGCAACATAC
>BPLQ01015567.1:3390-14540 GCA_021605075.1 Caerostris darwini
CAAGACTGAACATGACATGACAAGGGACAAATTTATACGGTTTTACTTTTTTTTATTAGGGACAAAACAAAAACAAGACAAAACATGACATGACAAGGGACAAATTTACAGTTTAAATGTTTTTTTTTTTTGGTCTGTCAGGACAAGGAATATAATGACGAAAAAAAAAGTATATATATAATTTTATAAGAACTATCCACTGTTATTTTTTAATATTGATGGCAGCTGTGTGGGTTCATTTTAATGATATAATGAAATTATTGAGGTTTGGGAGAAATATTTGTTATTAGTTTTAAGCTATTTTTAATGGTTTGCTTACGGATTTTTATTTTCAATAATTATTGCAATTTGGTTATTCATTAATGAAGTTACACTTATTACATTAGATTATTGATGTTTGATATGCAAAGTTTCGTGGATCTCGATTAATTGATAGTTTTTTTATTGATTCTATTGTCTGAATTTTACCATTTTTAAACTGTTCTTCGATTGACAAAGTTATTAAAAGATCTATTGCAGCATTCTCGATTTCTACTTCTGTTGCATTTCGATAACTATGGATGGATCTGTTGTTGTAATTTTAGTTTTCAAGATTTTAATATTCAGAATATATTTGGATATTAATTGCTTGGTATTGTTAAAAATCGAATATTGTTGGAGAATTTCAGCATCAAAATAAGCAGGCAGGAGGCTTGATGGAGTTCAGTAGAAAAAGAATCTTGAATATTATCATATGAGGATGTGAATGACTTTTTCAATTATTTTTCCTGATTGACTGGAGTTGAAAGTGGAGGCTTTAAGAATTAGATTGGCGAGACAATATTTTTGGGGGCTTTATGTGACCAATACAAACAAAATCCAAACGGTACCTATATCAAGATGGTGACAGTCCTTTCCCTCATTCCTTAATTTCCATACTATTGATGATTTCCATAATATTGATGATTTCCATACTATTGAGGATTTCCATACTATGATATTCCATACTATTGATGATTTCCATAATATTGATGATTTCCATACTATTGAGGATTTCCATACTATGATATTCCATACTATTGATGATTTCCATAATATTGATGATTTCCATACTATTGAGGATTTCCATACTATGATATTCCATACTATTGAGGATTTCTATACTATGATATTCCATACTATTGATGTAAAAATTGTGTATAAAAAATGTTGTTGACTCTTTGAATGTAATTATACATTCTGATGTTTTTCAGTTCTTAAAACAATAAGCAATTGTTTGTAATAATGACTATTGTTACAAAAATTTGTCTTTGTTGTTCTTTTCCAGAAGTGTTTTAACATTAATTGTTGCAAAGATATTTATTCTCTATTTTCTTCTCTTTAATATTTAAAGTTCGATTGTTATATTAAAAAAATGATTGAGGTGTAGGCTAAAGTATGACACTGAAAATCAATTGACATATTTGAACTAAAAAATTTTTAAAACAGACAACGAACGAGAAATCAATCTCAATTTATTTTACAAACTTTGGATGCTTAGAATTCATTGAACTTGAATATGCAGAAATTAATGAAATAAATCTATCACATAAACTATCAATTATAATTTTTATGATGAATTAAAAAAATTTAGTGTTTCTTTTAATATTTTTTTTTGTTTTAATGCAGCTGGCAAACACTTAGACAGCTTGGTCATGGATGCCTTAAGTCAAGCGCTGCACAGACGTACTCACTTTGCATTACCCAGGGGGCGCGTGTAACTTGAGGCCCCTGCAACGCTCTACGATCCTATTAGGACCGGGACCTACGGTTTAAAGTGGATTCCGAACCACTACATACATCCATGGCACCGCCAGGACTCGAACCCGAAACCTGTGGCACCGAGCGCCAGAGCGCTAGCCCCTCGGCCATTCAGGCCCGTTTCTTTTAATATGCATTTAATGAAAAAAATTAAACATTCAATGAACTTGTAAACATAGATATAATGGTCTTGAACTTACCTTTTTATTATTATTAACATTACCCCCCATTTAACCTACACTTACCACTACATTACCTCTTCATTGCACTGTTCTTGAAGTTGAAGTTTACCATTTACCCAGAAAATTACCCTTTTTTATTAATTACCCAGGAAATTACCATTACCATACCCTGCTTTTTTTGTATTAAATTTAATTCCTTTATTTTCATTTATATTCCTTATATATATATATATATATATAATGTTTTTAAATAAAATTTAAAGTTTTTTTTTATAAACTTGACAGTGGCCATCTTCTCGAGACAGTTATAACTCTAGCACTGGCCGAGACGTTACAATGAGCATGTTACATCTACAAGCCAAGAAAATAATCCGTGGAATTGGAGGTGTAGTGTGTAAATTCATTCATTCCTGGGCAATGTAGTTTAGAATTGATAAAAAAAAGAGACGAACTGTAGAAAGTAAACTGATTCTACTATATAATTGCTGAAGCGAATAATTTAATATCAGTGCATTTTACAGCACCCTGGGTGATGCTAGATTTGCTACGTAATTTGTCATTTCAGTGCCAATGACCTCACTCTAAAGTACTTGGTAACAAGCGTCTTTAATTTTAAAGCAACAATTTAATATATTTTAATATTTTTTCTGGTAGAAAATCTATTAATCGATATCGTCTGATTAAGTCCGCTGTAAAAAATAAACAATGCGTGAAATTTTCTACTTTCGTTGCTCATTCAAATACTCAAGCAAGTTAAGAGGAGAAAAAAACGTTTTTTGCCCGTCTGTTTCCTACCAATTGGCGATCTATTGAGCCAAATTAATCGCCATCGTTGTTGGGAGCTCGCTTACTCTCTCCTATAAAGGTAACTCATGAACGATTAATCTCTCTAAAATCAAGAATTCCCCCCTATTTATTGAAACCCAAAAGCGATTTCCCCCCTGTCTCGTAGTCAGGTAACATCAATCGCCATTTTTTAAACATTCCTTTGCGCTAAACTATGAATTTTCTTGGGAATTTATGATCCAAAAATGCAAAAAAGTCGAGTATTAATTCCAGTGATTATGTCTTCAAAAAATGTTTTTTCCCAGTTAATATTTGTTCATAACAAATTCAACCATTAATCAATGCTCAGAAAAAAACTCTATGATTGATTTAAATTTAAGGTTTTTTACTTTGAAGTTATAAAGAATTACGTCTATTAATAAAACTGGAATTCATTGTTTTTATTACTTTTTATGACGTATTAAATGCAATTTTCTCATAAAAATAATACCTTGTACTGCAGTTAATAAAGCAAACTCACATAATGGGGAAAGGTCTCAAAATGTATTTTAATTTTTAGAAATATTTATCACGTCATTAAGTAAGAAACAAATGTATACTGTATTTAAAAATTATACAAATGATGTTTTTATGATTTTTAAAAATATAATTAGGAGCTTTTATGTAAATCACAAATGGAAAAAAGAATATTTTTCAGTTGAACACTTCAGTTTAGATTTAATAAATCTTTTTTGGAAAACCTTTAAATTAAGTTAAAGGTATAATTATAAATAAAGGTTATTTAAATTAAGGTATAATTATTAATAATTACAGGTATAATTTCAGTAAACCTTTCATACTCAGTATCTGAAAAATTATCATGAATTGTTAAAAATATTAAATTTGATATACATTAAAGAATTACTTTGAATTTTTATACAAAATTGCAATAACTAAAATAAACTAAAAAAATAATTAATGATTTTTCCTTGTTTTCTTTACAGCAGCAACTGATAAAAAGTTTAGAAATTTTGAATAATTCTTAAAATTTAGACTTGCTTTTTGACATGCATCAAAGTAATATCGACAAAAATGTCAGATGGCCATGTAATTTTTAGGAGCAAATTAGACATTAATTGTTTGTTTCCTTTTTATTTAACTAGCAAATTTTTACAATTAAGGAATTTGAAAGTAAAAATGTAGATATTTAAATTTTAATACAGAAACAAAAATGAATCAACAAAAGATCTGCAGATCAATTACACATAGATAAATACGATAAATACGTTGCACGAAAGCAAAAATTCAACTGATCATGAAAATAGGCGTCGAAGTTATGAAATATATTTGCATTATCATACATAATGTAAAATTTTGGCCTATACTAGACCTACATACACACACATATATATATATATATATATATATATACAGAACACTAATTATTAACTACAGAACACTAATTATTAACACTAATTAATTAAAAAATTAAAAATAATGCATTAAATTGTCATTATTGCTGTCAGATTTGTGTGAATGGTTGTTATTGTGTATTTGTTAAAGAATATGCATTACTTTCCCCTGGGAAAAGAAATGCTATATCCCTTCCTGTGGTAAAAAAATTCTATAACATCAATCATCAAATATTCCCATGGTGCACAAGGAATAATGGTATTTACACTTAAAAAAAGTTAGTCCAACTTTTTGTAAAAGTTTCCGACATTCGACACCGACAATACTTTAAACATTTTTAAATACATTACACACATAACACAATATTTTGAAAATATCCTATATCTAGCAATGAAATGTATTTTCAATAATTTTTGTATATTAGCAAATAGAAGGTAATGAAATATGGAATAATATTCAGAACATAAGAATTTTACGATTATGTAGTACAGGCATCGAGACACGGCGCCATCTAACTTACCTTTTATTGTGGTATATCTTTCGTCTGAGGTGGAAATAAACTTTTTACTCCAACGATGAAATTAGTGCAAATAAGTATTCTGCAATTAATTATCGAAATAGCAATAAAATAGTCATTATATTGTTCGAAAAATGAAGCTACGAATTCCTCTAATTGCAGTATTGCAACCCTAAAGAAATTGGCGGAAAATTGGCGAAAATTCAAGGTTGCAAGATTGGCGACCTCCTCAATGGTAGATTTTAACCGATTTTGCAATTAAATACGAAAAAAATCTGAATAAAAACTATCCTATCTCTCAAGTTGGAACAAAACACACATTTAAAAAAAAAAGTTAAAATTGGATGGTTAGTTTCGGAGTTCATCGCGAACAAACATCGTGACACGGGAATTATATATAGTAGATTAGATATTAATTGTTTGTTTCATTTTTTATCTCTACTCTCTTTGGACTAGAACATATTTATAGTTAAGAAATTTGAAACAAAAAATGTAAAAAATATCATAATGAAATGAATTATCCCTTCTACTGTATGCCTTTCCGAGGAAAAAATGCTACAACACCAATCAACCAATCTCCCCATGATGCACATGGGATAGTGGTGTTTATACTGCATACGTCAACGTTTCGACATTCGACAACGATAATATTTTAAATATTTTTAAATACATTGCTTACATTTAAAACACAATATTTTGAAAATATCCCATAAATGCCAATAAAAAGTAATTTTCAATAATTTATGTAGCTTAGCTAAAAGAAGATAATGAAATGTGGAATGATATTTTTTACTGTTTTGCTGGCCATATGTTTTAAGAAAAACAAACACATACGATTATAGCTATTTTTTATCCAAGAGTCAAGAGAAATTCTTTTTGAAATTTTTCATGAAGATTTGCATTTTTTTAACTTCATTTTTATCAAAAAAATTTGTAATCTTTTTTCATAATTATTTAGAACTAGATCTGAAGTAGTCAAGTAGTTTTCAAGTCAGGTAGTTTTAAGTCAAGTAGTTTTCATTACCGATATAAAAAAAAATTATAAAATCGTTTTTGCCTATATTATTATACAAAGTATTTTTTGCCCCTTGACTTTTTCTGCTGAAGTTAATCGATATTTTTTGTTAAAAACTTTCTTTTTGTATGCTATTTTCAACCTTCTTCGCAGTAAAAATATGCTCTTAATGTCTTTTTCTTCACTCTGCAGACACATAAAAGAAGAAAGAGGCAATTAATGACTTAATGAAAAATGAACTCTAACTTATTGATAAAAGATTTCACACACACACACAAAATTATTTCATTGTTTTGGAATTTTTTTATGTACCAATTACAAGGTCTGGTGATCAAGAAAATTTTAATTATAATTCATATGTGCATGAATAAATCTCTATAGGTTACTGAAGAATTATTATTATGTATCTTACATCATTTTATATTTATCTAAATTTTTTCCTAATTACAATTATAATCAGAATAAATTATCTTTGTTGAGTATAAATAAAATGCTGGTAAAATCGCAGAACATGGGTCGTTGGGATTTGGTTTCAAAAATTATCTTTACCAAAGTCTGCCAAATAACGGGTTGCGATTGTAAATGAAGTGAATTGGAAGCAGTACAAGAAACCAGAGTGTCCCCATTTGGCAATTTATCTCTCAGCTGGCACCACAAAAAAATAACCAAATCCCATTGTTCCCTATTTTGGGAATCTGGTCCAAAATGTTAAGGAACATAATTTCATTTATTATTATGAAATTAACATACTGTCATATGATGATATGTTTTGCTCTAAATTAACTATCGTACTAACTAATCACTTTTTATCAACGTTTAAATCAAGTTTTCTGTGTCTGGACACAAGGTTAAAGATTAAAAACCTCAGAGTTAAAAAAACTATAAGTGTTATAATTTTTAAGTGTATAACGATAATTGTTATAATACTTTACATAAACACCAAATTTTATATGTATAGCTTGTGTGTGTTGTTTTATATGTGTTGGCTATGCTCTGGTAGGTAGTTCTCCTTGGTCCTTAATTTCTTTAAGCTCTTGTTTTGTGATGAAAATTTTTAAGAAAAAAAATGCGAATTTGTTATTTCACGTTTCTTTTTAAAGTCAAGCCTCTTTCGTGTTGAAATGGCTTCCACATTTATTACACATGTTGATTAATGATAATTTTTAATCGATCTTCGCTAATACATAAGATTTTAAATAAATATAGCTGTTTGTGAGATTTTCAAAACTAAGTACCAATCTTTGTTTGTCGCATTGTAGTCATATTTTTGAACACTTCAGGCTAATTAGACAGATACCTACATTTTATCGAGGATTCCGAATATTAACGCACATGCATTCCATTTTATTATACATTTAAGGGCTTGTAATGTTTATTAAATACTTATAACCAATCGAATAAATATTCCGTTTAAATTTAAAGTCGTTTTCTAACTTTTAAAATAAATCTGTATTTAAAAATCTGTTTTTTAATTATAGAAAAATCTTCTTTCCGGAAACCAAAAATGAAATGTAATATAGTTAAATTCATTATTTAAAAAAAATGTTTTTAATCTTATTTATTTGCCTATGATATCTTTGTTTGTTGTATTCCCTATTGTTTACAACGTATTTATGGCGTGTTAAGGTTAATAAATATGTAAGTATTTTTCCAGCCTTTTAAATAAATGCTTAAATAAATTACTGATATTTATCAGTAAAATAATGTCTTTTCACTAAGTAAAAATGTAATATTCGTGCATAAATGTATTTAATAAATAATTAAAGTGAGTGTGATTTCTTTTTTTTTTTTTTTTCCTAAAAAAGCCCAGATTTATTTTCGGCATTCTTTACAGAAGGATGAGAACCAACTCACACTTTTCCGCACTCTTTCGGTTGGCTGCGAATTAACATTCTGTCACAGGATAGCGGTTGTGCCTCCAAGCCGAATGCGCAGCTGAAGGAGAATTTCATTATTCGGGTTCATGGTAATTACATCCTGAGGGACAAGAGCTTCTGTTTCGTGTCTGTAGAAGGTAGTGAAAACTACGAGGTGGAGCTCAGAATCTCATTTGCGATTATTTGGATGACATTTTGTTGGTTGGATTAGGACTCATTTGGTATTTATTTAGCAATTTGGTAACTTTTATGGTAGGTTTATGAATCTAAAATAGCCGCTTTGTTTATTTGCTGATAAGAACTTGTGCTTTTTGAAAGGATATTTACTTATCAATAAATAACAATTAAAACTCATAATGATACCAAAATAAAAGTTGTATTTTCAGTTATTTACATTTTTATAGATTAATGATCAATATATCTGAAACCCAAAACCACAAGTAAAATACATGGATTAGGAATCATTTGGTATTTAGTTAGCAATTTGGGAACTTGGATGGTATGTTCATGAATCTAAAATAGGCACTTTCTTTATTTGGGGATACAAACCTTGTGTTTTTTTAAAGGAAATTTAGTCAGAAATGCTTTCTTAACAATAATTAATTAAAACTAATAATAATTATAAATTAAAAATTGTATTTTCAATTATTTTGATTTTTATATATTAGTGTTAAAATTATGTGACGCAAAGAACCACGAGTAAAATATATGGCTAAATAGAAGGGTTCCTGTTCTTCCCCGTTCGGAAAGATATTTTACCGTAAAATATTTATGTCGTCGTTGAAATCAATTTAATCCGGTTTCATACTCTTCTGGAGAGAAAAATTTTGACGGAGTTAAAGATATTAAATTCTCCGAAATCAATTCTCTTGAAATGTGCATGTTGTTTTGAAATATGCATCTCTAAAACAAAAGGAAAAAATAGTTAAAATTAGAGCTAAGAAAATATGTTTTTTCACACACACACACACACACAAAAGTAATCATAAACTTATTGAGCTTTATAAAAGTGACTATAAAACTTTTGAGTTAAGTTATAACTTTATCATAAATTTTTAATTCAGTCTTTTTTTCTGATTACTTTAGATAATGTTTTAATTTTTTATTAATTTTACAGAAACTTACAAGAAATATTTATTCTTGTAAGATTCCATCAAATTAATTTTTAGCAAAAATATGGATATTAAAATTCAATTATTATTAAGTTTTCAATAATATGAATATTGAAATTATGTGTGATTAATTAACCAATTCAATTAATTTAAAGTTACATTGAAAGTTCAACTAAATTATTTTTTAATAGTAACGTTTGTGTATTTAGATTTTTATATATTTTAAATTTCTTTATTATCTTTTTTTTGTGTCTTTAATACTAACTAAAGAGATGTATTATAAATTTATTCATAGTTAATTTATTTTTATGGTACTACATGTACTTACATTTCTTATGATACTTCAATGGCACAGAAATATAATTTACGGTACATGGAACAGATGGAAAAATCATAAAAGTAATAAACATTAATAATTTAAGAAAATGGGCATTTGATCATCCCAAGTAACCATTACCCCAGAAATACATTTTGCATCCACTGTATCACTCTCAACAAAAATATTTCATTCTTCATAGAATGAAAGCTGTTATAGTATTTTGTATCCCATACCATACTTTTCTTCACTTTATGGCCATTATTTATTTCTCCTTGCATTGTATACGTCTCGTTTCACTTATGATTATGTTAGTTGCATAGTATTATGTTAATTTCATAGTTATTGTTATGTTAGTTACCATAGCGTATTTGTTCTTATATTGTATCTCCTTGTTCTCATGTATTTATGTAATTTTAAGTTTTTATTTTTTGTATTATTCTTTTCTATCTTCGCCTCTTTAACTAATAAGCGATTACATAGATCTGGACACTTATGTGAGATATGGGATAAAAGTAAAATAAAGTGATTCTGGTGTAGACTTCCAATGCTTTCCTAAAAATGCTGAATGGGATTCTTAATTTGACTGACTGTTATTTTTTGTTTGCGTTATAATGTTCCTTGATACAGTGATATGATATTTTATAAGTGCAATTAGGATTTATGCTTTTTTTTATTTTGTACTACACAGTTTCGAAATAAAAATAAATATTCAGTTCTTGGAAGAATCACGCCCTTTTCCTTCTTAAAAGGTGAGAAAGATAAGAGTGCTAGTTTTCTTTCAGAATGAACATGCACCATTTAATCCTGGAAAGAAGATGGGTGAGAAATTATAAAAGTTTTCTGGTCAAAATGGAAAAATAATTCTTAAAGATATATTTGTTCGATCCTTCGATTAAAGAAAATTTGGCTCTGTTAATCTGAAATCTCCTGCATTTATATATTTAAAATATTATATAATAACACTGAAATAGTTAATTAGTCAATGCTAAAGCATTTAATACGGTGTGATAAATTTGAACAATTCATTTGTTTTATTTGAGGCAGATGGTAGTTCTGCATGAATAGATTTACTCATTTCAAAAAAATTAATATGTTTTTATCGAGTTTGTGTCCAGACACATGCCCTTAAGAGAAATGTGTGCAAGTATTTAAACTTATGGCCCCATTTCGGGCCATGTGGTTGTTGTTTTTTTGTTAACTATTTAGTATTTCAAAGAATTAATGTTTTTCTTACCAGTTTCAATGTTATTATCGCATCTGAATTTGCTTATTAAGCGGACGTTTCCTGGTTTAGTTTTATTAAATATTCATTGAAGTATTGAAGTTGACATAAACGATGTTATAGATGAGCTGGTAAAGAGAAACGAAGATTGAATTTCAATTTATAATTTGTTTAACAATGGTATGTAATTTTTGTCAATTAAATATTGATTTATTGATTTTTTTGGTTCAGTACTTCTTAGTTTCAATGTTCTCGTTTTTATGTACTTGAACCATATACATACAATGTAAAAATTATTAATGTAATAAATAACATATGGAATTTCCACTTCAGATACATTTTCTATTATTCATAGTTTAGTTTGTCAGAAAGACTTTTCATAAATGGTAAGATTTTATTTTATTGAGACAAAAATGATACGTGAAAATTATGATATTTTTTTGAAATAGATATTTTTTATCCCTTTACTTTTAATATTATGAACATTTATTTATTGTATGTTTAACCATCAGTTCTCTTAATTAACTATTCATATACATCAAACTACTGAAAGCTGAAAAATGTAAAAAAATACTTCATTTATCCAAAGTCCAAATTTTATCCAATAATTATTTTTGAACTTTTTCATAATATTTCACCATTTTGCTTGTTTTTGACTGTAACAAAGCGGTAATAAATGAAACCCAAAACACGTACCGCTGGCTTTCATTACATTTGTCTTAACTGAAAAAAGTCGTTGTTACATATTGTTTGATTTATGCAAACCATAATCATAATGCACAAAAGAAAAATATTGCCCTTACTCTATAGATTATCAGGTGAAAAAATATTTTCATCCATTACATGCCATTATCCGTCATTATCCTTCAAGCTGCAGACAATATCATTGCCTAAAAGAAAATGAACATAAATATTTTAATTCAACGCCAAACAATTTTTGCGCCAATTT
>BPLQ01015569.1:0-35271 GCA_021605075.1 Caerostris darwini
TGAAAGGCAATTATACGATTGAGACATGTATTAAATTATACTCAAATCATTTGCATTTCTCAATTGTTTCCCAATTATGATAATTATCTGTTATTTAAAGTATTTTATAGCTATAACTTCAGCAATTTTCCAATTATATTAATTAGCATATGATAATCACATTCACTTAATATATCGTTTACGATGCTAATGTCTTATTTCAGGATTTCTTTAAGATTAAATTCTGATTTTAAAATTTCTAATTTTCAATAATTATGATTTGCTTCCTGATCTGACTATTTGATATATTTCTAAAAGTTCTTCAAATCAATTTGAAGTATACATAATAATTTTAAATATATGGTTTAAATATATAGATAATGGTATACTTAATATTTAAAATAAGCATGCATAATAGAGGTTTGACAAGTCAAATTCACCTTTCTTTCAAAGCAAATTCACCTGTTTGCAGACCAAAAAACATTTCGCAAGCCAAATACACTCTTCTCAAAATTAGGATTTTACTTATATGTTAATATTTATAAGTGTGTATGTTTATAAAAACGTACATGCATATTTACGTCAAAATAAGTATTTATCTATGAGTAGTGATGTACTGGTACGGTTAAAAATGTAAGATGTTAGATGTAAGATGTATATAGATTAAAGATATAAGATGTATACTTAAATATACATGTATTTTTTTCAATAGTATGCACCCTCAGTAACAAATCCCTGTTTACTTACATATGTAGGGAAATGCATTTGTGTGCGTGCCTATCTGTGTGTGCATACTTGCTAATGAGTGTGCATAGACATACACGTATAAGCGCTCGGCTATTTCAATATACGGATAGACGTGGTCATTCATAGAAATGCATATACGCTTTTTGCTGGGATGCATGTATAGTAATGTCTGCTGAAAAATATAGATTAGCGTATGTATAAAGATACATCTTTACGCATACCAGTACCAGGAATTCGTATTTAGATTTGCATGTGCATATACGTCAAAATATATTTTATATATATGTACAAATTTAACATCTATATGTACAAACTTAACATCTATATGTACAAAACTTAATTTATATGTCACTATCTGGTAAAGTATTCTAAAATTCTTACAGCTGGTATTCTAATTAGCAACATGCACTGTATATCGTCAACGAGCAAATAAATGATGTGCGATAATATTTCATATATTTTCAATGGGTGAGAACTCGGGTCATGTTACAGGTTACGGTAACAATTTAAAATTCGAACAACATGATTGGGATCTTTTTTTATTTTTGCTGTATTGTTATAGTTTGGAGAACTGTGTTTTCTTGTTGAAAGAATCCTTCTTGAATAACACCCATACACCCATACAATACAGTGGGTTTAATAACCCTTATAATGAAAATAATTTGCTATGTTGTTTAAAATAGTATCATAGAAGATAATTTTCTTTAGCAGAAAATGACTCCCTAAACCTATAAGGTAGGGTCATTATGTCGACGAGAACTACTTGTTAGTTGAAGCTCAACAAGCCTTTCTCAGAAATATATAAGTAAGCATCAACTTCAAAACTCCTCCCCTGACACTAATGAGCTTCACAGTCCTAAAGACATAATCAATACCGAATTTGTGTTATTATTTTACCAGCTCTTTTAGTATAAATAAATTTGTACCTTGCCTAAAAATGTATTATAGGTGTGGAAATATAAGTTTAAACTGAAATTATGAAATAGAATTTTTAATTGATGTAAAAAAATATAATTTTTTGGCTCGTTCTAAAATTTATTAAATCCAAGACATCTAAAAATACAAAAATGTTCGACGAGGTATATATAAAATCTAACTTAGTCATTGAGTCTATTAGACTGCCCAATTCATCCAAATAAAATCGCTCATAAACTAAAATATAACATTTATTTGTCAGTGTCGCCATTCGATAGTTAATGTTAATGTTGTTGTTTGTTGTTTCTTATCCCACTTGGCTGGCCAAGCCCACGAGCCCATATGGACTCATGATTGAAGGGGAAGGAAGCAGCTTCTGTTGTGATGGAGCACCCGTAGGTAGAAGCCTGACTTTTGCTCCGTGACGCTCTTACAGTCATAGAAGACCGGGACCTACGGCTTAAAGTGGATTCCGAACCACTACAAACATCCATGGCACCGCCGGGATTCGAACCCGAAACCTGTGGCACCGAGCGCCAGAGCGCTAGACACTCGGCCATTCAGGTCCCAAATTTGCCAACGGCACGCGGTGTTCCCAGGTGGTCACCCACCCAAGTACTGACCGCGCCCAATGATGCTTAACTTCGGGGATCTAACGAGAACCGGTATATTCAGCATGGTACGGTCGTTGGCAATGTTAATGTTAATGTCAAATGTTAGAAATATTATGAATTATTTTCGCTCCTTTGTTTTCATTCCAACCTTTTTTTCTCTTGAGTCTATTATAAAAGCTTAATTTAAAATGTAATCATGTAATTTGAAAAAAATTTTATGATTGCATCATTTTTGATTAAAAAGTAACAATGAGGTGCTTTGCGTGTTAAATAAGCATCGTTCATAAAAAGTATCATATATTTTCAAACTATAACATAAAGTAAGGAATTTTTATAACTGTAGAACGTGCTGCAAAATAGTGAGAATCCAGCGAATATTAACCAGCTGTTTTTAACCTGGAGCCTACATGTCTGCTAGCATTTGCATGCTACTTATATCCTAAAACATATATGATCGCTTATATGCATATGTGTCTTATAGCAAGATAAAGATTTACGTGAAAATATACACTTTTGATAATGTCTAACGTCCATCAAGTACCTTAAAATTGTTGCCAGTTAGCTAGTGTCCCAGAGATGTAGAATCATTTCTGTTGATGACTTGTTCTACAATCATTGTTTCCAAAATTAGAAATCAGAATTTGATAAAGAATATTTCCACCACAGACAGTCTGATAGAAGATTTCAGTGTTTTATTTAAAGAAATCTTTAAATGTTGAAGCATTATTTTTGGACATCCTACTGAAAGTAATATCTGTTGAAGAAATTGACACACCAATCAGAGTGTACCACTTTTATGTCGATAGAACTGAACTTTACTCATGTGCCATTCGTTAACAGCGAATATATATCTTCATTAAAAAAATATAAAAAAAATCAATAAAAGAAAAAGATAAAGTAAAAAAAAATATGAAGAAAAATATCATTTAAAATTTAAAGCTTAACGTTTTCAATTCTCTCAAATATTTTATTTAATCATTCATTGTTATCTATCCGTAGATTCATTTTAATAAACTCGATTTGAATATAATTCATTTTTTTCTTATTTATTCAAAGGCAGAAAA
Source organism: Caerostris darwini (assembly GCA_021605075.1). NCBI lineage: Eukaryota > Metazoa > Arthropoda > Arachnida > Araneae > Araneidae > Caerostris > Caerostris darwini. The sequence goes on from BPLQ01015569.1 coordinate 3,320, forward strand.
ATTCAAATCTTTCATCATATTTCGTAGCTTATTTCATGTCCAGGGGGAATAAAAAAACATTTTTAATTTTGTTGTGTAGGAAAAAAAAATGTCCTTTAGTCAACAAAGAATAAGAAAGATAGTCTCCAGTTGAAGAACAATCAGCAGTCTTCGTCAAGGTGAGGAGAAGAAAAAAAAATGGGACAATGCTGAGAAAAATCTGCTTACTAATTAGCGACTTCTGAGAAGCCTTTAATGAATTCTCGTTTTGAATGAGGAAAGAGACTTATTTTTACCTCTAGAAATACTTATGGGAACAAAGTTCTGTCTCCTAACTTCTTCCAGGTTAAGTAATAAAAATTCAACAATAAGATTTCGTATATTAACAGTATTATAATTTTCATTTTTATGAAATTTTAAATATGCTGTTAAAATACAATTAACCAATAATATGAAGCCTAATATATGAGCCTATTTGAAGATTATTTTAAATATAATCTGACAATTGTATTTAAATATAATGAAAGAAAGTTTTTCATTGTTATAAATTATTTTCATTTGACTACAAATTCATTCAGAATGATTCATAGTGTAACATATCAGCATATATACTAGATCTATAGCGGCTTCAAGAAGAGGCACACTTTCAGGTTCATGGCAACACTTTAATTTTTATTTGCAAGCATTATATCTATATTATTTCAGATTTCTCAATTCTACGACGAATCTAATGCATCAGGTCTGTAGCAGGCCTTAATTATCAATACACAAAACCACAAGGGACTCACTTTGCAAACATGTGGAATCTCAGGCCTGTTCAGTCACTTCAGAGAAAAAGTCAACATTCCTTGCTGACTCTTTTCGCAGAGCACTCTCCCTCTCATTGTACAAAATTGTTCCTTTAAGAAAATCCGTCAAAAACAAGAGATCAGCTTTCTTCACTTCCTATTGGAGTCGACACTTCCTCAGCCCATGGTCTATCATCAATCACGATGCAGCAACATATGATGTAGTCAATATCTCATCTGTAGTTGTTTCAATCTTTCATGATACTGATTAACTGCTGTCAGATTTAAGGGACATGTTGTTCTCATTAAAACAAAATACTAATTTCATTGGGTATAAATATCCACGATACAGCTATTTGTTGTCATATTTGATTTGTAGGTGGTTATTATGCACTTGTTAAAGAATATATATTTCTTTCCCCTGGGAACAAAAATACCATATCTTTTACAGTGAAAAAAATGTTGAAATAGTTAAATACAGAAAGTTTTCGCGAAGTTAAATTATTTAAGAAAAAATCAAAATATATATCGAATGTATAAGTTAATCAAATTTTTTGAATTCGTATAAAACAGTTCATCTAGACAAATAAATAAAATACTTTTAAAATTTCCAAATGAGATTTACTTCAGTTTGAAATTACATTTGAATTTAATCTATTCAGAAATATTTTAATCATTAAAAACTCAACGATTAAAATTTTCTGAATTGATTAAATTCGAAATGAAATTTCATTGAAAACTATTTTTATTAGAGATAGTAAATTTTCTTCCATAAAACCTTCATGATTTTTTTTTTTCGAAGAATAAATACCATATTAGAAAATTGAATAACTTTCTTAAATATTTAGAAATGAATTTCTTCAAATATAGTTCCTCAATTATTTTGCAAGGTAATTTTATCTTAGAGATATTGATATTTTTTTTTAATTTACTGAATTTTAAAATTATATTAGAATAAATTTAATTTTATTGTGAATTTACATTTAAACATATGTATTAAAAATTTGTAAATTATTTTTCTGTAGAATTTATTCAAAAATTCCAGATCAAAACATATAGATGTACGTATTATGTACGTAATAATTTTGATTTTCTAGAATAAAATTTCTAAAATATGCAAAATTCTTTAATTAGTTTTAAAAAATTTATAAAAGATAGTTACAAATTATTTTTAAAAAATCACATAGTGATTTCTTTGAAAAACTGGTTTTTGAATTCACTCAATCTCTTAATTCCTTATACATTAGTATTTACTTTCTTAATAGCAATGAAATAAACAATGAATTAATGTTTAAATTGTACAATATATAACCATGACCATTTTAAAGAAATACCATGATATTATATACATTTAAAGAAAGTGGAATAATGGAACGAATGAATGGATTTATGACTCTAAATGTTTAATTTTTATAAATATTATTTAAAATCTAATAAAAGATGTAACTGTTTGTTTACTGCAATAAATAATTGTATAAAGAATTTCACAACTCAATTTATGAAACATATTTCCTATATGCATTAAGTAAAGAAATTAAAAAAAAAATTATCAAATAAATGTTTAAGGAATGCATTATTTATGTCTAATTCAAAACCAATTTATACTACATGAAAAGCATTTTATTCTATTTTGTTCTTTATCTACAAAATGTGAAAAGTTCGAAAAATTCGAAATGTAATTTATTTTGTATTTTATTTAAATTGCAATAAGTGTTTATAAATTAATTTATTACAACTATAAAACACACAAAATAAAAATAATGCATTTGTATTTACGATTAGAGTTACAAATATCTGAAAACTTGCGATGGCACTTATACTTAAATTCATTTCGAATTCACATCAAAAAAGAATTCAAAGTAAAGAATTAACTCTTCCTTTGTTCTTAATTAGTTTAAATCAGAAAATTTCCAGCATCTGTGAAACACGAAGAAAAGTTTAATCGAATTCCAAATAATGTTTGTTTTAACATCATCTTTTAGAAACCAAATGTTTATTTAAGAGTATTCGCCTTTTTCAAGAGAAAAGAAGAAATCTAATTATCGCTTACAAATTTGTCGAAATAGTTAATTAGCAAAACAGCAGCTTTGCATTGAGGCATATCAATAACTGTAAGCTTAATTCCTTTTAAGATGATTAGAAAGAGTACATTTCACACCACGAAAGTTTATTTAGGTATTTATATATTTTTGTACATTCCGACAAATTATTATTATTATTTTTTTTAAAGTTTTAAGTACTTAAAAGAACCGAAAATATTTAGACAGAAGATTAGTTTGCTATTGAAAGTCAGTAAATTTTCTCAAATAAAAGTTTAAAGGTAATCAGATTATGTCATTGCATTTAAAAAAATTCTTTGTTAAGGCATATTAAAGTTATTGCCCCTTATTGTTGTTGTTTTTTAATTTCTTTAAGGAATCAAGGAATAAAATGAATGTCAAAAATTAAAAAGTGACCTTAATGTAGTTGTTTAATCCTCAATATTTTAATTTTTCTGCATGTGAGGATTTTCTAGAGGATTGCAATTAGTGTGATCAAATAATTTGTTAATTAGTATAATGTTTATTATTTTCATTAATCGTTTGTTTAATTCTATATTATATTTAATAGTGTCACAATTTTAATCTACAATTTTTATTGAAGCAAATAAAAATGTTTACGAAACTAATTTTAATAATAACTTTAATTTAATATTTTATTCTTGTTTGAATATATATTTCATGTTAAATTTAAAATTATGATCAAAAAGAACTGTTAAAATATGTTGTAAAATCTGCATGTTATTAAGAATTAAAATGCTTAACTATCCATTGATCCCAAGAATTAAAAAAAATGTTTTTTTTAATTGTTTTATTTTCAGAAATATCTAACTCAAAACCTAATAAAATTTTAACGAGTTGTTTGCTGCAATAAATAATATATACATAGTTTTCAGAACTCAATTTATAAAGCATGAATCCTACATGCATTAAATAAAGAAATATAAAAACCCTTTTTATCAAACAATTGGTTAAGCAATGCATTATTTATGTCTAAATCAAAATCAATTTAAAATACACGAAAAGCCTGTTGTTCTATTGTGTTCTTCTTCTACAAAATGTGAAAAGTTCGAATAATTCAAAATGTGCTTTATTTTCATATTTCATTTAAATTGCAATAAATCATGTTTATAAACTAATTTATAACAACTATAAAACACAAACAAAAATAATGCATTTGTACTTACGATTACAGTTACAAATACTTGAAAAACTTGAATGGCACCTTGAATTAAATTCACTTCGAATTCACCGCAAAAAAGAATTCAAATGCAAAGAATTAACTCTTCCTTTGTTCTTAATTAGTTTGAATCAGAAAATTTCAGAGCATCTGTGAAATACAAAGAAAACTTTAATCGAATTCCAAATAATGTTTGTTTAACATCATCTTTTAGAAACCAAATATTTATTTAAGATTATTCGCCATCTTCAAGTGAAAAGAAGAAATCTAATTATCGTTTACAAATTTTTCGAAATAGTTAATTAAGAAAAAAGCCGCTTTGCTATGAGGAATATCAATAACTATAAACTTAATTTCTTTTAAGATGATTAGAATAAACACATTCAGACCAAGAAACTTTATTTGGGTATTTATACTGTTTTGTACATTCCGACATATTATTTGTTTTTCTAAAGTTTTAAGTACTTAAAAGAACCGAAAATATTTAGAAAGAAGATTAGTTTCCTATTGAAAGTCCGTAAATGTAACGAAATAAAGTTTTAAAGGTAATCAGATTATGTCATTACATTTTAAAAATTTCTTTGTTAAGGCATTTTAAAGTTATTGCTCTTTATTGTTGTTACTTTTTAAATTCTTTAAGCAATTAAGGAAACAAATAAATGTCCAAAATAAATAAAACAACCTTAATGTAATTGTTTAATCCTCAATATTTTCATTTTTCTAGATTCGAGAATTTTCTAGATAATTGCAGTTAGTGTGATCAAATAATTTGTTAATTAATGTAATGTTATTTATTTTATTAATCGTTGTAAAAATCTTTAATAGTGCCATATCTTTATTCTTTAGTTTTTATGAAGGATTATTAACAAATAATAAAGAAACTAATTTTAATAATGACTTTATTTTAATATTTTATTTTTGAACGACTATATTTTCCATATTAAATTTCAAATCATGATCAAAAAGTACTGTAAAAATATATTATATATTAAATTAGAATGCTAATAATAATAAAATGCTTAACGTTTTTTTTTGTTTTTTTTTAACTATCTTTTGATCAGAAGAATTAAAAAAAATGTTTTTAGCAATAGTTTACTATATTATATTTAATAATGGCATGTTTTTATTCTGTAATTTCCATCAAAAATTATTAAAAAAAAATCAGGAAACTAATTTTAATAATAACTTTATTCAATTTTTTAGCTAGTTAAAAAAATTAGCATGTTAACAGTAATTAAAATGCTTGTATTTTGATCACAAGAAATAATTAAAAATTCGAATAATTTTAATAGTAACTTTATTATTTTGCTTGGTTATTTTTCTATATTAAGTTTAAAATCAGGATTAAAATATTTAGTTATTACATTAGCATGTTAATAGTAATTAAAATGCTTAGCTACCTTTGGTCGCAAGAATTAGTTAAAACTTAGGATATTTAGTGTCCTCATTGTCATGAACAATATTTAATCATGAAAATAAAGAAATTAAATATCGAAATTTTTTTTCAGTATACTATCGCATTTTTTTCCAATATATTATAATTTTTTTCTTATAAATATTGTCTTCGTTACTTATAAATGCAATAAGTCCTCTTTATTGCATAGCAGTTTTTAAAGTTCATGAAGAGATTGCTACTAATTACTTTCTTGATAAAATTATCAAATTTTGTTTTTTAAAAAAAGAAAATTTTTTCGCAATGGAATTTACGATGTTAGAATATGTTTTTTCTTATTATATATAAGCACCAATGCTTCTAAAAGCCCTTTGGAAAGTAGCCTCTAGCCATAGCCATACGTTGCATAATTATAAAGTGGTTGTTTACAAATCTGGAGGCAAAGACCATTAAATAAGCTAAAAATAGGGCCTCACTTACCGTAATTACACTCATATACCAAGAGGACTGATTCCTTCATTAGCGAATCTCTCGCAAGCTGGGCCCTACAAATGCCATTTAATAGCAAAACTAAAAAGAATCTATCAAACATTGGCTAGAATCCCGCCTAACGAAAAGTCATTAATTTTGAATTTTCAATCAGAATCTTATTTGCCCTGGAGCTAACTCAATAAACAATAAACATTGTTTTAAAAAACAAATAATTTATAGGACAGCAATGATGAGCCACGGGCGATTCTTCCACTGAGAAATTTGTTTGTTGTAATAGTTATACGTAATTTGGAGATTTAAATGTAATTAAACGATTTTCAATGTCAAGCAAAATGTATTAAGTAAGATTTGTTCAATTTATATAATGATTATATATATTAACAACTATTACTTATTACTTTTACTTACTTTCATGTAAAAAAATTAAAATTATTGATAATGTCATTCATGGGAAACATGACGAAATAATTAATTTACTATTTCTTGAACGAATTTTGCTTTAAAAATCACTAATACATTATATTAAGTTTAACTAATTATTTCAGCATTAAGTTCAACAATTTTACATTAAGTTCAACTAATTATTTCAACATTAAGTTCAACAATTTAACATTAAGTTCAAATAATATATGCCCGAAACGCTTATTTATATCGACTCGTGGCTCATGAAAATGTGCTCAGCTAGGTACTGACTGGCAGTTTCGTTGTAATCACTACATTCAAAAACGATAAGACTCGATGATAATAATGATAAACGTATAAAGCGTATCGCATCAACAGTCATGCTACTATGTAAAGATTTTTTATTTTTCCCATGTGGCAAGTATACGCAATTCATTTACCCTTAAAAGTTCTTTAATAAGATGTGGTCTACCGATGTCCAATAAAAAAATATATATTTCACAGAACAACAATCATAGGAAAGGTACTGGCTGTCAGAATTTCGTTTAGAACTAATTGCCCTGAACCAGTGTTGCATTCGAGGGAATATTGAGAAAGCCCTAGAAGCAGACATCTTCAATTCTATGAGAGATGTCTCAGATACAATGTCACAATAGCCATCAAGTTCTGTTCATTTTTTAACTATGTAACAAAATTAATCCAAGTAATAAATCCATAAATACACGTCCCTGCACAATATTTTCCATAAAAAGGAACTGAAAAACTATAAAGTTCTACAGTCGATATATTTAGTCCATCTATTGCTGCACTTATGGTATGATACATAACATCCCTTCGATATATAATGGAAGGTATCATCACCCGTTCGTAGTTCTTTTACTCTCCAGAAGAAGACATACGGTTTCAATGTTTTGACTGATTGATATTTTAAAGTAAAATATAATAATTTTTTTTATTCTATAAATTTTTTTGCCTAGCCTCATCAGAACAATCTTTTACTGAAAGTTCAATACAAAATTCATTACTTTAACATATATGGACATAAATACATCTCATTTCCTTACTATGTCTTTACTCATCTGTATTTTCTTAATTCAGAGGCCATTAATAAAACGACCCCAAAAGTACTTGCAGCAAATAACTGCAGGAATCAACTTACTCGAATCCGTAGAAGTTTCAAAGCTTAACGGCCTTCAGTTCATTGAGGGGAGCAACAGCTGAAGGTGTTGTTATGTCATTATTAGTCTTTCTAACTCCCGCCCATATTGCAGCTGTTACATCTGTTCAGGACATCTTAAGCTGCTGAATATGCACAGCACAGGAGAGATTTAAGCTTCAAAACTACTTACTGGATAAATAGTTTTATGCTAGCGCTGTTAAGCAGCTAATCGCTTGAGGTTTGGGTTTATCAAAGGTGAAATGGTTAGTTTGGCAGCAGAATATACTTGGGTGTATTCTATGTGGGTTGGTATATTCGAAAGTAGTATAGAATGTAAAGAATATTGTTATAAAATGTAGTGCACATGTATATGTGTATATTGTAATTTCCTCAAAATTTGTGGCGAACTTTACTAGTACTTATCAAAGTATAATTATTAAATATTATCTCTTATAACTAAAGTAAGTTTTAAGAATTATATAAGTTATTTCAAAATTTATATCAATATAAATTTAAAGCTCTGTTTCAGAGCTTTGATATCCATATGATCAATTATTGAAACCTTGAATTACTTTATGACCTATCCATATGATGAATTATTGAAAAAAAATAAATGGATGCTACAATAAATGATTTTATTTTACAACTAAGCAATATAAATATAATTTATGTGTTTTCCTATGCAAAACAGGAGTACATATTATGTAAGACAATAAAAAAATTAAAATTACTGATAATGAGTAGAAATCGTGCTGAGAAAATTAAGTAAAGGAATTTAAAATAATTTTTCTAATTTTTTTTTATAGCAGCTTACTACCTTAGATTTCTGAGAATAATCAATATTTTACTTTAAATTCTAAAATGTTTCACAGAATTACATGATTAATTACTCGCCTTAAACTTTCGTTTTCAATGAATATTTCACATTTACTTACTGTAAGTATAATTGGTGTACAAATTTTATGCTGCAGTATTATGCAATAATAAATATAAAAATACTATAATTTTACACTATCAACAATTAGACTGGCTGTATAATTGTATTTCAGATATTTCACTATTAAAAAAAAATGTGTAATTTTTTCCTCAGCAAAAATTCACAGAAAAGAGTTGAGGGCATTGCAATGAATTCTGTACAGTTTTACATGTAAACTAAATTTTATTACTATATTCAATACTACTTTTAAAATACTAACCAGAAAATATTGGAGAAAGAATATTAAAAATTATGTTTTAGAATTGTCTATTAATATATTTTTCAATTTTTTTAAGCCAATACCTACTGTAATTACCGCGATCTTGATTGTAGCAAGTAGGAATACTAGCGACCATGCAAAATACAACGAATCATATTAATTTATATGTCGCTATCTGGTGAAGAATTCCAAAATTGCTACAACTGGTATTCCAATGATCAGCAGACACTATATATTGTGAACGAGTAAAAGAAATGATGTCCGGTAATATTTCATACATTTTCAATGATGACAACTCTGGACATGTTACTGATTATGTCAATAATTTAAAATTAGAACAACATGAAAGGGTTTTTTTGCTGTATTGCTGTTGTATGGAGAACTGTGTTTTCTTGTTGAAATAATCCTTCTTGAATAAATATCAATACAGTGATAAATGTCAATGTAGTGGGTTTAATAACTTTTCTAATGAAACTGGTATGTCATGTTTTTCTAAATAGTAACAAAGAAGAGAATTCTCTTTGGCAGTAAATGACTCCCTAAACCATAAGGTAAGACCATTATGTCAACAGAAGCAATTGGTAGTTGGAACTCAACAAGCCATTCCATAGCTTAAATTTAAAGTATTTAAAAATTCATCCGAAATATTTAAGTAAGCATCAACTACAAAAGTCCACCTCACGCACTAATGAGTTTCACAATCCTAAAGATATAATGAATATTGAATTTATGTTATTATTTTACCTGCTTCTTTGGTGTATATAAAAGCGTACCTGACATAAAAATGTACTATAACTGAGTGAATTTAAGATTTAATTGAAATTATATCATATAATTATGATATTAGTGTAAAGCAGTGGATTTTTTTAGTTCGTTATGAAATTTATTAAATCCATGATGTCCAAAAACACAAAAGTCTTCAATGTTATTTATATATCACATATAACTTCATAACTGAGTCTATAAGATTGCCGTATTCATAAAATGAAAAGAGCTTATTTTTGTGTCGTCATTCAATGTAGCAATAAATGCTAGAAAGATTGTGAATTATTTTAGCACATTTTTTTTGTTCTATTATTTTTGTTCTGAAGTCTATTATAAAAGCTAAATTTTAAATAGTTATCATGTAATTTTTTTTCAAGTTATATGCTTGCAATTTTAATTCCTAAAATAAATTTTACTTTTGACTAAAAAGTAAGGAGGAGGTATTCTGCGTGTTAAATAAGACTATTTTATAAAAACTAATATATATTTTTCAAAATACAATGTAAAGTAAGAAATTTTTATAGTAGGGGAAGATGCTACAAAATAGTGAGAATCCAACGAACATTAACCAGCTGCTTTTGTCCTGGAGCATACAAGCTCGTTTATATGTGCATGCTGCTTATATCCTAAAACACATTTGCTCGCTTATATGCATATGTTTCTTATATCATGATAAAGATTTACATTATATATGCTTTTGATAATGTCTAAAGCTCATCTCGTACCTTAAAGGTGTGGCCAGTTATCTAGTGTCCAACAGATGTAGAATCATTTCTGTTAAGGACATACGCTACATTCATTGCTTCCAAAATTAGAATTCAGAACGTGATAGAGATTGTTTCATCAACAGACAGTCTGGTGCAGTATTTTATTAAGAAAAAAGTCTTCAGTGTCACTTAAGATTTCAGTGTTTTATTTAAAGAAATCTCCAAATGTCGAAGCCTTACTCTTGGAAATCCTTCCGAAAGGAATTTCTGTTTCAGACCAGCACTTGGAGGCGATGTTGACACACCAATTAGCATGTATCTCTTTTAAGGCACCAAAATTGAACCACGTTCATGTGTCATTTGTTGACAATGTATATATCTCCTCATTAAAATATTATAAAAACTACAATAAAAGAGAAAAAAGTAACTAGAAAAAAAGAAAATAAAAAAAAAAAAAAAAAAAAAATATTAAGAAAAATTAATTTAAAATTTGAGTTTAACTTTTTAAATTTTCTTACATATTTTATTTAAGTACCCATTGTTAGCTATCAGTAGATTCATTTTATTAAACTCGATTTGAATATAATTCCGTTTTTTCTTATTTATTTAACGGCAGAAAAATTCAAATCTTTCATCATAATTCACATCTCACTTCATGTCCAGGGGGAATAAAAAAAACTTTTTAATTTTGTGGGGCATGAAAAAAATGTCCTTTAGTCAACAAAGAACAAGAAAGATAGTCTCCAGTTGAAGACCAATCAGCAGTCTTCGTCAAGGTGAGAAGAAGAAAAAAAAATGGGAGAATGCTGAGCAAAATCTGCTTACTAATTAGCGACTTCTGAGAAGCCTTTAATGAATTCATCTCGTTTTGAATGAGGAAAGAGACTTCTTTTTACTTCTAGAAATACTCATGGGAGCAAAGTTCTGTCGCCTAACTTCTTTCAGGTTAAGTAATAAAAATCCAACAGAAAGGTTTCGTATATTAATAGTATTATAATTTTCATTTGTGTGGAAATTTAAATATGCTATTAAAATACAATCAACTAATAATATTTTTATTTAAATATGGATTATTTTAAAGAAAAGTTGAAAACTGTTTTTAAATACATTAAAAGAAGGTTTTTTTTCCACCTTATAAGTTATTTTCATTTGACTAATGGAAATTCATAGTGTAACGGCTGGACACATAAGAGACCTATAACATCTTCAAGAAGAGGGACACTTTCAGGTTCAGGTAACACTTTCATTTATATATATATATATATATATATATATATATATACTCTAGGTTATTACATATTAATATATACTAAGAAAAGAAAGTTAAGCATATAGTTTGATTCACAAGCGCAGTTCACTCCATTGGGAGATTTTCAGAGTTCTCAAGTCTACAACCAATCTAAAGCACTCTCTCTGCGGCAGATATAAATTGTCACACGGCGCGATACGCGATACCACAAGGGGTTCACTCTGTAAACAGGTGGAATCTCCGGCTGTTCAGTCACTTCAGAGAAAACACAATATTCCTTGTCGACTCTTTTTGCAGAGCACTCTCCCTCTCATTCAACAAAAATCTTCATTTAAGAAAATCAATCGACACTTCCTCAGCCTATTTTCTATCACTAATCACGATGCAACAGCTTATGATGTAGTCCATATCCCATCTCTTGTTTTTTTTGGAACTTTCATGAACTATCATTAAACGTGATACTGATTCTCTACTGTCAGATTCGAGTGAAAGGTTGTTCTCATTAAAACAAAACACTAGTTTCATTTGGTATAAATATCAAAGATGCTGCTTATTTGATGTCATATTTGAGTGATAGGTATCATTATGCACTTGCTAAAGAATATACATTTCTTTTCCCTGGAACAAAAATACTATAACTCTTACAGTGGAAAAAAATATTGAAATAGTTAAATACGGAAATTTTTTTCAAAGTTACATTATTTAAAAAAACAAAATATATATCGAATGTATAAGTTAATCAAATTTTTTGAATTCGTATAAAACAATTCATCCCGAAAAATAAATAAAATACTTTTAAAATTCCCAAATGAGATTTACTTGAGATTGAAATTGCATTCGAATTTAATCAATTCTGAAATATTTTAATCATCCAAAATTTAATGATTAAAATTTTGCTGAATTCATTAAATTCAAATGAAATTTCATTGAAAAACATTTTTATTAGAGATGATAAATATACTGCGTAAATCTCACATATAAAATTTTCTATTGAAAAATAAAAACCGTATTAGAAAATTGAAATACTTCCTTAAATATTCAGAAATGAATTTCTCCATATATATTTCCTCAATCGTTTTGCAAGATAATTTTCTTTTAGAGATATTGATAGTCTTATTTAATTTACTTAATTTTAAAATGATTTTAAAATAAATGTAATTTTATTATTAATTTACTTTTAAACATATACATTAAAATTTTTTTTCTTTAGAATTTATTCAAAAATTCCAGATCAGAACATATAGACGTACGTATTATGTACGTAAAAAATTTTCATTTTCTAGAATAAAATTTGTAAAATATGCAAAATTCTTTAGTTAGTTTTAAAAAATTTATAAAAGATAGTTACAAATTATTTAAAAAAAAATCACATAGTGATTTCTTTGAAAAACTGGTTTATGAATTCTCTTAATTCCTTATACATTAAAATTTACTTTCTTAATAGCAATGAAATAAACAATGAAATAATGTTTAAATTTTACAATATATAACCATGACCATTTTAAAAATATACCATGATATTATATACATTTAAAGAAAGTAATGGAATAATGGAACGAATGAATGGATTTATGACTCTAAATGTTTAATTTTTATAAATATCTGATTTAAACTCTAATAAAAGATGTAACTGTTTGTTTACTGCAATAAATAACTTTATAAAGAAGTTTTCACAACTCAATTTATGAAACATATTTCTTATATGGATTAAGTAAAGAAATTAAAAAAAAAATTATCAAATAAATGTTTAAGGAATGCATTATTTATGTATAATTCAAAACCAATTTATACTACATGAAAAGCATTTTATTCTATTTTGTTCTTCCTCTACAAAATGTGAAAAGTTCGAATAATTCAAAATGCTATTTATTTTGTATTTTATTTAAATTGCAATAACTGTTCATAAATTAATTTATTACAACTATAAAACACACACACAAAATAAATATAATGCATTTCTATTTACGATTAGAGTTACAAATATCTGAAAAACTTGCGATGCCACTTTGAATTAAATTCATTTCGAATTCACATCAAAAAAGAATTCAAAGCAAAGAATTAACTTTTCCTTTGTTCTTAATTAGTTTAAATCAGAAAATTTCCAGCATCTGTGAAACACAAACAAAAGTTTAATCGAATTCCAAATCATGTTTGTTTTAATATCATCTTTTAGAACCCAAATGCTTATTTAAGATTAGTCGCCATCTTCAAGTGAAAAGAAGAAATCTAATTATCGTTTACAAATGTGTCGAAATAGTTAATTAGAAAAAAAAGTCGCTTTGCAATGAGGAATATCAGTAACTATAAGCTTAATTCCTTTTAAGATGATTAGAAGGAATACTACATTCCGACTAAGAAAGTTTATTTGGGAATTTATACTGTTTTGCATATTTCGACAAATTATTATTATTTTTTCTTTCAGTTTTAATTACTTAAAAGAACCGAAAATATTTATACAGAAGATTAGTTTCTTATTGAAAGTCAGTAAATGTAAACGAAATAAAGGTTTAAAGGTAATCTGAGTATGTCATTGATTTTAAAAATTTATTTGTTAAAACATTTTCAAGTTATTGCCCTCTTAGTGTTAATATTTTTAAAAGTCTTTAAGGAATTAAGGAATCAAATAAATGTCAAAGATAAAAGAGTGGCCTTAATGTAATTCTCTAATCCTCCAAATTTTCATTTTTGTGTTTCCGAAGATTGTCTAAATAATTGCAGTTAGCGTGATCAAATAATTTGTTAATTAATGTAATGTTAATTATTTTTATTATTCGTTTGTGTAATTCTATATTATACTTAATAGTGTCATATTTTTAATTTATAATTTTTATTAAATATTATTAAAAATAATTAGGAAGTTAATTTTAATAATTGCTTTATTATAATATTTCGTTTTTGTTTGGCTACATTTTTCATATTAAATTTAGAATCATGTTTAAAAAGCACTGTTAAAATATTCAATTATAAAATTAGAGTTATAATAATAATTAAAATATTTAACTTTATTTTGATCTCAAGAATAAAAAATCGTTTTAATAGTGGTTTGTAAAATTCTATATTATATTTAATAGTGGCATATCTATAATCTATAATTTTTAGCAAAGGTTATTAAAAATTAATTAGGAAACTACATTTAATAATAACTTTGTTCTAATATTTCTTCCTTGTTTGACTATATTTTCACATTAAATTTAATATCATGATGGAAAAGCCCTGAGAAAAAACTTTGTTTTAAAATTAGCATGCTAATAATAATTAAAATACTTCATCACACAAAAATTAAAAAAGAAGTTTCAATAATGGCTTGTAAAAATTATGACATTTCTTTAATCTGAAATTTTTATAAAAGATTATAAAAAGTAATTAGGAAATTAGTTCTAATAATAACTATATTCTAATATTTTATTTTGTTTGACTATATTTTCCATACTACATTTAAAATCACAATCATAAAGCATTGTCAAAATATTTAGTTATTAAATTAGCATAATAATAATAATTAAAATGCTTAATTATCTTTTGATCACAAAATTGAATTAAAAAGTTGGATATTTAGTTTCCTTGCTTTCATGATTAAATATTTTCTTATAAATATTATCTTCGTTACTTATAAATGCAATAAGTCTTCTTTAATGCATGGCAGTTTTTAAAGTTCATGAATACATTGCTACTAATTACTTTCTTTATAAAAATATCAATTTTTTTTTTTTTTTTTTGAAAAAAGTCTTTTTTCACAACAGAATTTACGATGTTAGAATTTTTTTTCTTAATATTATATATAAGCACCAATACTTCTAAAAGCACTTTGGAAAGTAGCCTCTAGCCATATACAGAACCGTTGCATAATTATAAAGTGGTTATTTACAAAACTGGAGGCAGAGACCATTAAATAAGCTAAAAATAGGGCCTCACTTACCGTAATTACACTCATATACCAAGAGGACTGATTCCTTCATTAGCGAATCTCCCGCAAGCTGGCTCCTACAAACGTCATTTAATAGCAAAACTAAAAAGAATTTATCAAACATTGGCTAGAATCCCGCCCAATGAAGAGTCATAATTTTGAATTTTCCCTCAGAATATTATTAGCCCTGAAGCAAACTCAATAAATAAGGACCATTATTTTAAAAAAACAAATAATTTATAGGATAACAATGATGAGCCACAAGTAATTCTTCCA
Source organism: Caerostris darwini (assembly GCA_021605075.1). Classification (NCBI taxonomy): domain Eukaryota; kingdom Metazoa; phylum Arthropoda; class Arachnida; order Araneae; family Araneidae; genus Caerostris; species Caerostris darwini. The sequence goes on from BPLQ01015569.1 coordinate 18,849, forward strand.
CTGAGATGTTTGCTTACTGTAATAGTTATACGTAATTTGGAGATTTAAATGTAATTAAACGATTTTCAATGTTGTAAAAATTCGTTAAGTAATAGTCGTTTAATTTATGTAATGATTAGATTCCCTTCAAGTAAAAAAAATAAATTATCAATAATGTCGTTTATAAAATTAGCATGTTAATTATACTTAAAATGCTTAACAATCTTTTGATCACAATAATTATAAAAAAGTTTTAATAATGGTCTGTAAAATTCTCTATGTATTTCATTGTGTCATATCTTTAATTTATAACTTTTAACAGCGATTGCAAAAAATAATTAGGAAACTAATTATAATAAAAACTTTATCCTAATATTTTTTTTTTTGTTTGCCTCTATTTTCCATACTAAATTTAAAATCATGATCAAAAAGCACTTTAAAAATATTTAGTTATAAAATTAGCATGCTAATGATAATTAAAATATTGGATATGTAGTTTATTTTTTTCAGAAAAATACATAATAATAAACATTTCTTATCAATATAATCTTTGTTATTGATTGCATAACAGTTTTTAAAGCTTATGAACAGATTTCTAATTACTTTCTTTATAAAAATATCTAATTTTATTTTTTTACAAAAAAAAGTCTTTTTTTTACAACGGAATTTACGACGTTTGAGTATGCTTTTTTCTTAATATATATAAGCACCAATACTTCTAAAAGCACTTTGGAAAGTAGCCTCTAGCCATATAAAGAACCGTTGCATAATTATAAAGTGGTTGTTTACAAAGCTAGAGGCAGATACCATTAAATAAGCTAAAAATAGGACCTCACTTAACGTAATTACACTCATATACCAAGAGGACTGATTCCTTCATTAGCGAATCTCTCGCAAGCTGGGCCCTACAAGCGCCATTTAATAGCAAAACTAAAAATAATCTATCAAACATTGGCGAGAATCCCGCCTAATGAAGAGTCATTAATTTTGAATTTTCCCTCAGAGTCTTATTAGCCCTGAAGCAAATTCAATATATAATTAACATTGTTTAAAAAACAAATAATTTATAGGACAACAATGAGGAGCCACGAACGATTCTTCCGCTGAGAAGTTTGTCCGTTATAATAGTTATACGTAATTTGGAGATTTAAACGTAATTAAGCGATTTTCTATGTCGTGCAAAATTATTTTTGTAATAGTTGTTTAATTTATGTAATTATAAGATTCCCTTCACGTAAAAAAAATAATAAAATTATGGTTGATGTCGTTTACGGGAAACATCACGAAATAAATAATTTACTATTTCTTGAAAGAATTTTGTTTTAAAATCATTGATTAAAGGTTATTTTCCTTGAAGCAGTTCAACTAATATGAACGAATGGTTAATTTAAATCAACGAAGGGTTAATTTAAATCAATCACTTTGTCGACTCCACGAAAGTCGTTGATTTGTTCGTCGTTTGACTTGTTCATTTGTCATTTGACTTGTTCATTAATCGATGAATTGTTCCTTAATCGATGTATTGTTAATTAATCTATTAATACTTTTCCACAAAAAGGAACTGAAAAACAATAAAGTTTTACAGTCGATAAATGTAGTCCAACTATTGCTGCAATTATGGTATGGTACAAAACACCCCTTCGACGTGTAATAGAAGTTATCAGTACCCATTCGAAGTTCCTTTACGTTCCAAAAGACGACTTTCCCATTTAGACACATGGTTTTAATGTTTTGACTATTTGATATTTGAAAGCAAAATTTAATGAATTCTTTTATTCAATAAATTCTTTGACTAAGCCTCATAAAAACTATTTATTGAAAGTTCAATACTACATTCACAATTAAAAAAAATATATGGACTTCAATATACCTCATGCCTTTATACTTGTGTCTCTACTCATCTGTGGTTTCTTAATCCAGAGGAAATTAATAAAATGGACCCAAAAGCACTTGCAGCAAATAGCTACAGGAATCAACTTACTCGAATCCGTAGAAGTTTCAAAGCTTAACGGCGTCCAGTTCATTGAGGGGAGAAACAGCTGAAGGTGTTGTTATGTCATTATTAGTCTTTCCAACTCCCGCCCATATTGCAGCTGTTACATCTTCTCAGGACATCTTAAGCTGCTGAATATGCACAGGAAAGGAGAGATTTAACCTTCAAAACTACTTACTGGATAAATAGTTTTAAGCTAGCGCCTTTAAGCAGCTAATCGCTTGAGGTTTGGAGTTTATTAAAGGTGAAATGGTTAGCTTAGCAACAGAATGTACTCGGGAGTATTCTATGTGGGTTGGTATATTCTATAAAGTAGTACAGAATGTAAAGAATATTGTTATGAAATGTAGTGTAATGTATATGCGTACATTGTAATTTCATCGAAATTTGTGTCGAAACTTTACTAGTATGTCTAGTTGTTGTGTTTTATCAAAGTAGAATATTATCTTCTATAACTAACGTAAGTTTTAAGAATTATGTAAGTTACTTCAGAATTTAAATGAATTAGAAATTAAGGTTTTGTTTCATAGCTTCTTGAACCACATATGATGAATTATTGATAAAAATTAAATGGACACTAAGGTAAATGGTTTTATTCTAAGACTAAATAATATAAATACAATTTATTTAATTTTTCTATGATTAAAAAGTTTTATCTAATACATATATTACAAGAAAAAAATTATAATTAATTGATGATGAATACAAAGCGTGCTGAGAAAATTAAGCAAAGAATTCTAAAATTGTTTTATGAATGCAGCATACTATCTTATACTTCTGAGAATAACCAAAATTCTGCTTTAAATATTAAAATGTTCCGCAGAATGACATAACTACGTGTCTTAAACGTTGGTTTTTAATGAATGTTTCACATTTTCTTACTCTAAGCATATTGGTGTTTAACACTGGTTAAGAAAATTCTGGGTTTGAATTTTATGCTACAATAATATACAATAATAAATATAAGAATACCATATCCCCAAACAGGATGCTTGTATAATTGTTTTACTTTTTTTTATTATTATAAGAAATGTGTAATTTTTTCCTTAGCCAAAAATTACAGAAAGGCGTTGAGGAGATTATGTTGAACGAGTCCTCTGAGTATTCTGTACTGTACTATATTTTACGACAAAATTCTTTACATTCTATACCAATTTAGAATATACTAGGAAGAAAGTACTTCCAAGTTATATTCTATTATTAGACTGATCATTCATCTTTGGTAAGTTATAGAAATTTTCCTCTCTGTCTATATTAATCAGAAAATAAGCAGAAAGAATAAATTTAGGATTAATAGATCAAATCAGACACAACCAAAAATTACAAAATGCCTGTAATAGTCGATAGTGTAATTAATAAGTTCAACTGAAAATGTATGTGTTCGGTTATTTAAAATTTTCTCATGTGAAGATGATTATCTTAAAATGATCAAAATTTTCATGAAGACATGGAATTAATTTTTGTGCTAAATTTATTATTTGCTTTAAATTTGTTCATAAACTGTTTCAAAAACATCACATCTGTATTAATATCTATTTTGAAACTAAAACAAATAAAGAAAATCTTTAAACATCAAAGGAAAACTTCGTTGATTTAGTCAAACAAAGAAAATAAATTTTTGCAAACATTTTTTCTAGACATTTTATAAGCAAACATTTTAAATAATAGATAGAATTCTTTTCATAGCAGCGTAAACAATATATGTAAATGCAATAAATATGATTTATATGAAAGTCAAAAGTAACAATAATTCAATTTATTGAAAAAGTATACTTTACGCTTTTTATTGATAAAGTTTACCGATATCAGATGAAGCAGTGAATATTGCACTTTTAAAATTTCTTTGTTTCTAATTAATATTTCTTTCACTTGATAAAATATTAATAAATATTTCTGTTAGGATATTGTTGATGATATTAAGGAAAGCAATATTTTACTCGATTTGTTAATGTGGATAGCAACAGGAAATAGGCTTATGCTAATGTGTAATTTTTTTGTTGTGTCTGGTCCCAGCACTTCAGGATCATTTCTAATCCAAAATTAGTTTCAAAAATATCTGTCCAAGTTAGGTCCCAAGTTTCTACCATCTTTGATTAATTCTCTTCTGTATGATGAACCAGACCTACGAAGAAGCAGCGAGATGAAGAAGAAGCAATATTTATGTGTCCAAGTTCATTGCATATCGTTTTGTCGCAACACGACATCTTGCAACTGCAGTTTTAAGAGAAATTAGAGAGTTTTTGCATAAAGTACGTTAGTTACCGTAGGACGTCCGTTAGCCTTTTCTCCCTAGCGCGCATGCGCAGTTTCCTATGAGCATGCGCGCTAGGGAGAAAAAGCTAACGGACGTCCTACGGTAATTAACGTACGGTATGCAAAAACTCTCTAGTAACAATCAAAGCTTATATGCAAAGAAAACCATTGGTGTTTATAATGCTGCAATCAGTCAAACTTTAAGTGAAAGAGTCTAGACTAGCTGGACTAGACAATGTTTACATTTAGTCTATGTTAAATTTATGTTTTAGTATTATTAGTATCAGGTTCTGATCAGAAGAAAACATAATGCAAGGTCGTACCAGTGGTGCACAGCTGAAACGTATAATGATAGAGAAAGTGAAAGTAGGGATTGTGATGGAAGCTCTTTGGGTACTTATACTGAATTCCAAGTATTTGTGGAGAATTCTGATAGCTGTGAGACACGAGGTATTTTATCCGTATATAACAACTCATTTTATTGTTTCGTTGATGAATTCCTTCTATATAATAACAATTCTCGACTTTACCAAGTTACGCTTATCGGCAGCAATTTTGAAGATCAAGCCGTGAAAACGAATGGAATGATTTACTTGTTTTTCGTATTTCAGCCTATCGAATATATTCGGGACAAGCTGGGAAGACAAATGGCGTTTGTAATTTCTCTCTCTAGGATGTTTAAATTGGCTAGACAAGGTCTACTAAGTACATGAACATGTAATGACTCAGTGCATAAATATGTACTAAGTACATGTTTCCCATTCAAGTATCTGAATACTTAAAGGCTTTGAAAAGAATGCATCATGATAGAGAAAGAGCATATTCCTTATAAAATACCAAACAATTCCTTATTATAAACCAAAATGAAACATTTATTTATCAGTGTCGTCATTCAATATAGCAACAAATGCTAGCTCATTTGTTTTCATTCCATTATTTTTGCTCTCAAGTCTATTATAAAAGCTAAATTTAAAATTGAAATCATGTAATTTTTTTCAAATTACATGATTGCAATTTCATAGTTTCCCTTTTACCTGAAAAGTAACGATTAGATTTTTTTTTTGCTTCTTAAATACGCGTTTTTAATAAAAGGTAATAAATGTTTTCAAAATGAAACGTAAAGTAAGGAATTTTTATAGCAGTAGAACATGCTGCAAAATAGTGAGAATCTAGCAAACATTAACCAGCTGTTTTTATTTTGAAGCCTACAAGCCCGCTTATATTTACATGATGCTTATATTAAAACATATACGCTCGCTTATATGCATATGTTTCTTATATCATGGTAAATATTTGCATGAAAATGTATCTTTTGAAAATGACTAAAACCCATCTCGTACCTTAAAGATGTTGCTAGTCAGCTAGTGTCCAAGAGATGTGGAATCATTTCTGTTGATGGCATGCGCGACATTCAATGTTTTCAAAATTAGAATTCAGAATGTGATAGAGATTATTTCCTCAACAGATAGTCTGGTTTATGGTTCCACTGTTTTATTTAAAGAAATCTCCAAATATTGAAGCATTATTCTTGAAAATTCTTCTAAAACTCAGTGCTAATTCCGTCCAGCTATAAGACGATCATTGACACACCAATTTGTTTGTACCACTTTTAAAAAATCATAATTGAACATCTTCCATGTGATATTTGATGACCGCGTATGTATCTCCTCATTAAAAAATTGTAAAAACACAATAAAAGAAGAAAATAATATTAAGAAATATGAAAAATTAAATAAAGTAAAAACATATGAAAGAAAGAAAATAAAGTAAAAGAATATGAAGAAGAGAAAATAAAGTAAAATAAAAATATGAAGAAAAAATAATTTAAAATTTATAACTTACCGTTTTAAATTCTCTTAAATATTTTATTCAAGCATTCATTGTTAGTTATCAGTAGATTCATTTTATTAAATTCGATTTGAATATAATTCCTTTTTTTTCTTATTTATTCAACGTCATGAAAAATTCAAATCTTTCGTCATAATTCACAACTTACTTCATGTCCAGGGGGAATAAAAAAACATTTTTAGTTTTGTTGTGTAGGAAAAAAAAATGTCCTTTAGTCAACAAAGAACAAGAAAGACAGTCTCCAGTTGAAGACCAATCAGCAATCTTCTTCAAGGTGAGGAGAAGAAAAAAAAATGGGACAATGCTGAGAAAAATTTGCTTACTAATTAGCAACTTCTGAGAAGCCCTTAATGAATTCATCTCGTTTTGAATGAGGAAAGAGACTTCTTTTTACCTCTAAAAGTACTCATGGGAATAAAGTTCTGTCTCATAGTAATAAAAATTTAGCGTAAGTAATAAAAATTCAACAATAAGATTCTGTATATTAACATTATTATAATTTTCATGTTTACGAAATTTTAAATGTGCTATTAAAATACAATTAACTAATAATGTTCCTATTTGAAGATTATTTTAAATATAACCTGAATATTGTATTTAAATACAACGAAAGAAAGTTTTCAATCTTATGAATTATTTTCATTTGAATAATACAAATCTATTCAGAATGATTCATAGTGTAACGTCTCAGAATATACTAGATCTATACCTGCTTCAAGAAGAGGCCCACTTTCAGGTCATGGACACACTTTAATTTTTATTTACAAGCAATATATATGTATATTGTTTCAGAGTTCTCAAGCCTACGGCGAATCTAATGCACCGGGTATGCAGCAGACCTTAATTATCATTTATCGATACATGAAACCACAAGGGGCTCATTTTGTAAACAGGCGGAATCTCAGGCCTGTTCAGTCACTACAGAGAAAAGACAACTTTCCTTGTCGACTCTTTACGCAGAGCACTCTCCCTCTCATTCTCCAAAAATCTTCCCTTTCAAAAAGTGGGGGTCAGCTTTGATCACTTCGTAATGGAGTCGACACTTCCTCAGCCGATAGTCTATCACCAATCACGATGTAACAATTTATCCTGTAATCCTGTAGTAACAACCCATCTGTAGTTGTTTCGATCTTTCATGATACTGATTATCTGCTATCAGATTTGAATGACAGCTTGTTCCCATTAAAACATAACACTAATTTCATTTGGTATAAATATCAGCAATATTGCTTATTTGTTGTCATATTTGAGTGATAGGTGGTTATTATTCACTTGTTAAAGAATATACATTTATTTCCCCTGCGAACAAAAATACTATATATCTAACAGTGGAAAAAATGTTGAAATAGTTAAATACGGATTTAATAAGTTTTCGCGAAGTTAAATTATTTTTTAAAAAACAAAATATATATTGAGTGTATATATTAATCAAATTTTCTTGAATTCGTATAAAACAATTCATTAAGACAAATAAATAAATAACTTTTAAAATCCACAAATGATATTTACTTGACTTTGAAATTGCATTCGATTTTAATCATTTCAGAAATATTTTAATCGTTGAAAACTTAAGGATTAAAATTTTTTCTGAAATTATCAAATTCAAGGGAAATTTCGTTGAAAAATATTTTTATTAGAGATGCTAAATTTTATTCCATAAATCCCACATAAAAAATTTTTCACTGAAGAATAAAAACCGTATTAGAAAATTGAAAAACTTTCGTAAATATTCAGAAATGAATTTCTCCAAATATAATACCTCAAACTTTTTTGCAAGATAATTTTCTTTTATAGATATTGATAGTCTTATTTAATTTACTTAATTTTAGAATGATATTAAAATAAAACTAATTATATTATGAATATGTTTTAATCATATATATATAAAATTTGTAAATTATTTTTCATTAGAAATCTATTAAAAAATTTCGGATTAAAACGTAATATATATAATAACGTATATACGTAATCATTTCCAATTTCTAGAGCATAATTCATGAAATATGATAAAATTGTTTAAGAATTTTTAAAAAATTTATAAAAGCAAGTGAAATTATTTTAAAATAACACATAGTGCCTTCTTTGAAAAACTGTTTTTTTTTATTCTATATGCATTAGTATTTTTTGTGAAATAAACAAGGCAATATAATTTAAATTGTATATTAGATTACCATTACGATTTTAAATTAGAAATTCAAGTTCTATATCTTGTTATATATATTTGACGTAAGTCATGGAATTAATGGAGTTATTCTTCTAAATGTTAAATTTTTAAAAATATCTAATTCAAAAGCTCATAAAAGATGTAATCTTTTGTTTACTGCTATAAATAATTTTATAAAATAGTTTTCACAACTCATTTTATAAAGCGTATTTCCTACATGCATTAAGTAATGAAATTTAAAAAAAAATTTTAACGAAATAAATGTTTGAGGAATGCATTACTAATGTCTAAATCAAAACCAATTTATTCTACATGAAAAGTATTTTATTCTATTTGCAAAATGTGAACAGTTGGAATAATTCAAAATGTGCTTCATTTTTATATTGCAAATTACAATGAATAATGTTTATAAATTAATTTATAACAACTATAAAACACTCACAAAAAAAAATGCATTTGTTCTACGAGTACTTACGATTGGAGTTACAAATATTTGAAGAAAATTACGATGTCATCTTGAATTAAATTCATTCCGAATTCACCACTAAAAAGAATTCAAAGCAAAGAATTAGATCTTCCTTTGTCCTTAATTAGTTTAAATCAGAAAATTTCGAAGCATCTGTGAAACACAAAGAAAACTTTAATCGAATTCCAAATAATGTTTGTTTAACATCATCTTTTAGAAACCAAATGTTTATTTAAGATTATTCGCCATTTTGAAGTGAAAAGAAGAAATCTAATTATCGTATACAAATTTACCGAAATATTTAATTAACAAAAAAACCGCTTTGCAATGCGGAATATCAATAACTATAAACTTAATTCCCTTTAAGATGATTAGAAGGAATAGACTTCAGACCAATAAAGTTTATTTGGGTATTTATTCTGTTTTGTATATTCCGACAAATTACTTGTTCTTTTAAAGATTTAAGTACTTAAAAGAACCGAAAATATTTAGACAGAAGATTAGTCTCCTATTGAAAGTCAGTAAATGTTACCAAATAAAGGTTTAAAGGTAATCAGATTATGTCATTTCATTGTAAAAATTTCTTTGTTAAGGCAGTTTAAAATTATTGTCCTTTATTGTTTTATTTTTTTAAATTCTTTGAGGAATCAGGGAATCAAATAAATGTCAAAAATAAAGAAGTGACATTAATGTAATTGTTTAATCCTCAATATTTTGATTTTTGTGAATCTGGGGATTTTGTAGACGACAGCAGTTAGTGTGATCAAATATTTTTTTATTTAATATAATGTTAATTATTTTTAACACCTATTTGTGTAACTATATGTTATATTTAATAGCGGCATATCTTTAATTATTTTTTATCAAAAATTTTTCAAAATAAATAGGAAACTAATTTTAATATTATATTTATCCTACTATATTATTCTTGTTTGACAATATTTTTCATATTAAATTTAAATCATGATTAAAATTCACTGTCAAAATAATTAATTATAAATTAGCATGTTAATAAGAATTAAATTGCGTAACTATCTTTTGATCCCAAGAATTAAAAAAAAACCGTTTTTTTGAATGTTAAATTTTTAGAAATATCTAATTCAAAATCTAATAAAAATATAATTATTTGTTTCCTGCAATAAATAATATAAACATAGTTTTCCCAATTCAATTTATAAAGTATGATTCCTATATGTATTAAATAAAGAAATTTAAAAACCACTTTACCAAATAAATGTTTAAGGAATGTATTATTTATGTCTAAATCAAAACCAATTTATACTACATGAAAAGCCTTTTATTATATTTTATTCTTCCTCTAAATATGAACAATTCGAATAATTCAAAATGTGCTTTATTTTTGTATTTTATTTAAATTGCAATAAATCATGTTTATAAATTAATTTATATCAATTATAAAACGCACACAAAAAAAATTGCACTTGTATATATTGACGATTAGAATTACAAATATTTGAAGAAAATTACGATGTCATCTTGAATTAAATTCATTTCGAATTCGCCACAAAAAAAGAATTCAAAGCAGAGAATTAACTCTTCCTTTGTTTTTAATTAGTTTAAATCGGAAAATTTCGAGCATGTGTGAAACACTAAGAAAAGTTTAATCGAATTCCAAATAATGTTTGTTTGACATCATCTTTTAGAAACCAAATGTTTATTTAAGATTATTCGCCATCGTCAAGTGAAAAGAAGAAATCTAATTATCGTTTACAAATTTACCGAAATAGTTAATTAACAAAAAAGACGCTTTGCAATGAGGAATATCAATAACTATAAGCTTAATTCTTTTAAGATGATTAGAAGGAATACTTTTCAGACCAAGAAAGTTTATTTGAGTATTTATATTGTTTTGTATATTCCGACTAATTATTTGTTTTTTTTAAAGTTCTAAGTACTTAAAAGGAACCGAAAATATTTAGACAGAAGATTAGTTTCCTATTGAAAGTCAGTAAATGTTAACGAAATAAAGGTTTAAAGGTAATGAGATTATGTCATTGCATTTTGGAAATTTCTTTGTTAAGGCATTTTAAAGTTATTGCCCTTTATTTTTGTTAATGTTTAAGGATTCAAGGAATCAAATGAATGTCAAAAATAAAAAAGTGACCTTAATGTAATTGTTTAATCCTCAATATTTTCATTTTTCTAGACAATTGCAATTAGTGCGATCAAATTGTTTGTTAATTAGTATAATGTTTATTATTTTTATTAAACGTTTGTATAATTCTATATTATATTTAATAGTGAAATATCTGAAATCTAAATTTTTTATCAAAGATTATAAAAAATAATTAGGAAACTAATTTTAATAATATTTTATTTTAGTTTGACTTTATTTTCCATGTTAAATTTAAAATCATTATCAAAATTCACTGTCAAAATACTTAGTTATAAAATTAGCATATTAATTATAATTAAAATTCTTAACTTTCTTTCGAATAAAAGAATTAAAAAAGCCTCTTAATAATGTTTTTTAATATTCTATATTATATTTAATAGTGGCATATTTTTAATCCAATTTTTTATCAAAGATTATTAACAAATAATTAGTAAACTCATTTTAATGATACTTTTATTCTAATATTTTATTTTTGTTTGACTATATTTTACATATTAAATTTAAAATCATGATCAAGAAACCCTGTCGAAATATCTAGTTATTGCATTAACATGTTAATAATAATTGAAAGGCTTTACTTTGTTTTGTTCATAAAAATTAACTAAAAATTTGTATATTTAGTTTCCTTATTGTCATGATTAAATACTGTTTATAAATATTATCATCGTTACTTATAAATGCAATAAGTCTTCTTTATTGCATAGCAGTTTTTAAAGTTCATGAACAGATTACTTCTAATTCTTTCTTTATAAAAATATCAATTTTTTTTTTAAGTCTTTTTCTCTTCCTGACGAAATTTACAACGTTAGAATATATTTTTTCTTATTATATATACGCACCAGTACTTCTAAAAGCACTTTGGAAAGTAGCCTCTAGTCATATACTGAACCGTTGCATAATTATAAGGTGGTTGTTTACAAAGCTGGAGGCAGAGACCATTAAATAAGCTAAAAATAGGGCCTCACTTACCGTAATTCACTCATATACCAAGAGGACTGATTCCTTCATTAGCGAATCTCTCACAAGCTGGGCCCTACAAACGCCATTTAATAGCAAAACTAAAAAGAATCCATCAAACATTGGCTAGAATCCCGCCTAATGAAGAGCCATTAATTTTGAATTTTCCCTCAGAGTCTTATTAGCCCTGAAGATAACTCAATAAATAATGAACATTGTTTTAAAAACAATAATTTACAGAACAACAATGACGAGCCACAAACGATTCTTCTACTGAGAAGTTTGTTTGCTGTAATAGTTATAAGTAATTTGGTGATTTAAATGTAATTAAACGATTTTCAATGTCGTCCAAAATTTATTAAGTAATGGCTGTTTAATTTATGTAATGATTCGATTACTTTCATGTAAAAAAAATTCAATTATAAATAATGTCATTTATAAAATTAGCATGTTAATTATAATTAAAATGCTTAACTATCTTTTGATGAAAACAAAGAAAAAAAGTTTTTAGTAATGTTTAGTAAATTTGTATATTATATTTTATAGTGGCATATCCTTAATCTATAATTTTATCAAAGATTATTAAAAAATACTTATGTAACTAATTTTAATCATGAATTTATTCTAATATTTTATTTTTGTATCACTATAATTTCTATATTAAATTTAAAATGATGAGCGAAATTCACTTAAAAAACATAAAAAAACATATTTAGTTAAACATATTTAGTTACAAAATTAGCATGCTAATAATAATTAAAATGCCTAACTATCTTTTGATGACAAGAATTAATAAAAAAATTGGTGACTTATTCCTTGTTTTCATGATTAACCTTTTTCTTATAAATATTATCTTCTTTAGTTATAAATGCAATAATTCTTCTTTAATGCATGGAAGTTTTAAAGTTCATGAACAGATTGCTACTAATTATTTTCTTTATAAAAATATAATTTTTTTTTTTTTTTTTTTTTTGAAAAAGTCTTTTTTCACAACAGAATTTACGATGTTAGAATATTTTTTCTTATTTTTATACATAAGTACCAATATTTCTAAAAGCACTTTGGAAAGTAGCCCCTAGCCATATACTGAACCGTTGCATAATTATAAAGTGGTTGTTTACAAAGCTGGAGGCAGAGACCATTAAATAAGCTAAAAATAGGGCCTCACTTACCGTAATTACACTTATATACCAAGAGCACTGATTCCTTCATTAGCAAATCTCTCGCAAGCTGAGCCCTACAAACACCATTTAATAGCAAAACTAAAATAATCTATCAAACATTGCCTAGAATCCCGTCTAATGAAGAATCATCAATATAGCATTTTCCCTCAGAATCTTATTAGCCTTGATGCAAACTGAATAAATAATGACCATTGTTTTAAAAAACAAATATTTTATAGGACAATAATGATGAGCGCGCGAACGATTCTTCCACTGAGAAGTTTGCTTGCTGTAATAGTTATACGTAATTTGGATATTTAAATGTAATTAAATGATTTTCAATGTCGTGCAAAATTCGTTAAGCAATAGTTGTTTAATTTATGTAATGATTAGATTTCCTTCACAAAAAATTAAAATTATAGATAATGTAGTTCTAAATAATTTATTATTTCTTGACAGAATTTTGCTTTTAAAATTATTAATTAATGGTTATTTTACGTGAATCATTTCAATTAATATATGCCCCAAGTGGTTAATTTAAATCGATGGCTTTGTTGACTCCATGATTTGTTCGTCGTTTGACTTGCTCGTTTGTTTTTTTATCTAGCTCATTTGTCGTTTGACTTGTTAATTACTTGATGGCCTGTTCATTAATCGATTAATTGTTCATTATTCAATGAATTGTTAATAAATCGATCAATATTTTCCATAAAAAGGAACATAAAAACAATAAAGTTCTACAGTCGATAAATTTAGTCCAACTATTGCAGCAATTATGGTATGGTACATAACGTCCCTTCGACATATAATGGGAGGTATCTGTACCCATTCGAAGTTCTTTTAAATTTCAAAGGAAGACTTCCCCAAATTAGACATATGGTTTCAATGTTTTGACGAATTGATATAGTAAAATTATTAAATTCTTTTATTCAATAAATTTTTTGCCTAAGTCTCATCAGAACTATATTTTACTGAAAGTCCAAGACAACATTCGCTACTTAAAAAAAAAAATAGAGAGACTGAAATATATCTCACGCCCTTGCTATGTCTCTACTCATCTGTAGTTTCTTAATTCAGGAGCAATTAATAAAATGGTTCCAAAAGCACTTGCAGCAAATAGCTGCAGAAATCAACTTACTCGAATCCATAGAAGTTTCAAAGCTTAACGGCGTTCAGTTCATCGAGGGGAGAAACAGCTGAAGGTGTTGTTATGTCATTATTAGTCTTTCTAACTCCCGCCCATATTGCAGCTGTTACATCTGTTCAGGACACCTTAAGCTGCTGAATATGCACAGCACAGGAGAGATTTAACCTTCAAAACTACTTACTGGATAAATAGTTTTAAGCTAGCGCTGTTAAGCAGCTAATCACTTGAGGTTTGGAGTTGATCAAAGGTGAAATGGTTAGCTTAGCAACAGAATATACTCGGGAGTATTTTATGAGGGTTGGTATACTATTCTAAAGTCGTATAGAATGTAAAGAAATTTATTATAAAATGTAGTACATATGTATAACTGTACATGATTCATTGTAATGTCCTCGAAATTTGTGGCGAAACTTTAATAGCTTGCCTAGTTAATGTGTTTTATCAAAGTAAAAAGTTATTAAAAATTACTTTAGTTAATTAATTTAGTTATTTAGTTATTAAAAATTACTTTATTACTAAAATATGCGTTAATAATTTCATAAAATATTTCAGAATTTATATGAATAAAAAAAAAGGTTTGTTTCATAATTTCATGGACCACATAGATTGTATAAGAGAGAAAAAATAAACGGATGTTATTATACTAGAAATACTTATGGGAACAAAGTTCTGTCACCTAACTTCTTCCAGGTTAAATGATAAAAATTCAACAAAAAAGGTTTCGTATATTAATAGTATTTTAATTTTCATTTTTGTGAAATTTTAAATCTGCTATTAAAATGCAGTTAACTAATGATATTCTTAGTTGAAGATTATTTTTAAAAAACCTGAAAACTGTATTTAAATACAATCAAAGAAAGTTCTTTCAACCTTATGAATTATTTTCATTTGACTAATGCACATTATTTCAGAAGAATCCATAGTATAATGTATGGCCTATACTAGACTTATAACGGCTTCAAGAATACGGCCACTTTCATGTTCATGGGAACACTTTAATTTTTATTTATTGAATTACACTCATGTCCACAAATTAAGGATAATGAAGTTCAGGCAAAGAAAGAGACAGAAGCAAAACAAATTTGACTTATTTGTAAAGTCTATTTCTTAAACAAAAGGTAAAGAGCAAAAAAGATGCTGTATGTTTGACATCATTAATAAAAATTGGGATTTTTACTCCCTGGAGCAAATTTCAAAAAAGAACTTACTTACAAAAAACAGTATAGCATGGTTAGTATGATGGTTAATATGGAGTATGTCTCCCGGACGATGCAATACAGGCCTTACAACGCCTAGGCATGCTGAGTATCAAATTATCAATCTGATCTTGGGGAATATTACACCACTCATCAAGCAATGCCCTCCGAAGTTCCGGTTGACTGGTGGGAGGGAGTTGACGGGCTGTAATTCGTCGGCCAAGCATATCCCACACATGCTCTATTGGATTCAAGTCCAGTGAGTATGCTGGCCAATCCATACGGGTGATATTCTCCAATTGAAGGCATTCGTCTACAATGTGAAATGAAAAGTAAGCATATAGTTTGATTCACAAGCGCAGTTCACTCCAAAGACAGAGATTTTCTGAGTTCTCAAGCCTTCGACAAATCTAATGCAGCCGGTCTGTACCAGACCTTAATTATCATACGCGGTGATACATGAAACCATAAGGGACTCACTTTGTAAAGAGGCGGATTCTCATGCATGTTCAGTCACTTCGGAGAAAAAGACAACATTTCTTGTCGACTCTTTTCGCAGAGCCCTCTCCCTCTCCTTCTCCGAAAATCTGCCTTTAAGAAAATCCTTTCAAAAGGGGGGGGGGTCAGCTACCTTCACTTCCCATTGGAGTCGACACTTCTTCAGCCATGGTCTATCACCAATCACGATGGAACAACTTATGGTTTAATCCATATCCCATCTGTAGTTGAATTCGAACTTTCATTAGGTATAACATTCGTTTCTTATTTGGTTTGATCAACAATACTGCTTATTTTTTGTCATATTTGAGTGATAGGTGGTTATTATGCATTTGTTGAAGAATACACATTTATTTCCCCTGTGAACAAAAATACTATAGCTCTTACAGAGGAAAAAATGTTGAAATAGTTAAGTATGGAAAGTTTTCGCAAAGTTAAATTATTTTAAAATATATATCGAATGTATATGTTAATCAAATTTTTTGAAATCATATAAAACAATTCATCCAGACAAATAAATAAAATAGTTTTTAAAATTCCCAAATGAGATTTACTTGAGATTGAAATTGCATTCGAATTTAATCAATTCAGAAATATTTTAATCCGTAAAAACTTAATGATT